>JASDQU010372626.1:25728-42861 GCA_032191745.1 Picea mariana
ACAATGGAAACGAATTATGCATCGTATAAACTGCCATGGCTTGTAGATAGCAACAACTGTTGCATATAGTTGTGGATATAGTCTGTTCAATGCAATTTTATATTTGGTAGAAACCGAGCTCAATGTGAATTTGCTACGGCTTTACACTATACAATCCTTTTGCAATGCAATTATAGGAGGCAACCAACAAGATTTTAGTTGCTTGCATGAACACCTTTTTTCATATCTCCTAGAAAATATGTCAACAATTGGAAGTTGGCAAGAATACCTTGTAAACATGGAGTTGCCATATGAAAAAGGAAATGTAGAGGGTGGTAGATTCCGTTTTCAATGGCTATCGATCATATTTAGAGTAAAGATCCAGTTTTGGTCAGCCCTACCAGATGACACTGTCCATTCCTGGTGTATTGATTCAAACTACAATCGAAGAACTGAAATCATCTCGTTGAAATAAGATACGCCACATATCCATTATCAAACTTTGATGGGAAATACCACTGGTTTAGGGTCCATTGTCCATGCCACCCAAACCGCATTGAATCTGCATACGCGTAGCATGCTATTTAATGAGAATGAAACTCGTCCCAGTTGTGATGAGGCCATATAGGGCTTAAACAAAAAATGTAGAATAACTTATCACAACTTGAAAAAGGTCATACATAAAACTCGTCCCAATTGTGATGAGGCCATACATGTCTTAGAAAACAAATGTAGACTAACTTATCACAACTTGAAAAAGGTCATACGTGAGAGAGAAAAATACATTGGTGGTATAGGAAATACTACAGGTTCAGGGTCTAGTGTTAATTCCAACCAAACCACATTGAATCTGCATAAGCGTCTCATGCTATTTAATCAGAATGAAACTCATCCCAGTTGCCATGAGGTCATCCTGACCTTGAACAACAAATGTAGAATAAGTTATCACAACTTGAAAAAGGGTCATACATGAGAGAAAAAATACATTACTACGCTTCCTTCTAGACAGAAACTGACATATCACAACCTAAAAAAAATTGTTCATTCACAACACAATAGAAACATGTAGGGTCAAATATCCCACAATGGTCATGGAACTGTCCGAAAGGAAAAAATCACATTCTGTGGGCTAGAACCAACACCATGCACTGCTACCAATGAAAACCAACAAACACTTTCTATGCATACTTCCCTACGGAAGAAATATGCAAGACAGACCTATATGAAACAAATCAAAGACACTCCTTCCATTGCATGTGTAATTTTCAATCAATTGAATTTAAAAAAAAACACCAAGTCTTTCACGCCTAATTTGGATGCATAATACTTCTTCTTGACACTAAATGATAAAACATTTTCTAGTGGAAAAATTTGTCTTCCATGCAAATGGTCACTTGAAAATAGAAAATTGCCACAGTTTGCAATGCCTGACCAAATAAGATGTAATACACCACTGCCAAATGTAAGTTCACTTACAGAACCTGAAGAGAGAATTGTGTCTCTGCGAACTACATTTGTACAAATTAGACCCTGGGGATATAAACGACCTCGAACGGGATTAACATGATCAATTATTAATGTGCATGTCCAACTAGATGTTGTGCAAAAAACCTTGCCACAATTCATTAGTGATACAATGACAATTGTTGTGGCTCTCAAAAGACGCTTGCAATACAAGAACACATATCAGACAGGTAAAGTGCGTGTGCATGTTGTCATGAAAGAATTAAAATAATTATGTTCCAGGGCCCTATACAAAGCACATAACATTTGTATAAATAAGAACTGGAACAATGTTCTTGGAGAAGGGGATAAAAACTCTGTACAGACTCTCTAAACTTCTAGTGATTTTGATACAAGCGATGAATCAGAGAATGAAACACATGCTGATACATTGGTACATGGATTCACTCATTCACAACTCATTCGTGACTTGCAAGACAAGATTGTTGAAATTTCCCCTGCTGAGGGGAAACGTCCACTTGGAATATTCAAGGACAAATTTGCTGAGGAAATGAACTTCTAAACACTGTTCTATGGAGATCCACATCCCAGTGACATTACAGAATAATTTAGTTACCATAAAATAGTTCGATGGGAGCTTCTACATTCAAGCGATGACTTCTCCTGTCACATAACAAATTTGTTTTTCAAAGCAGTGTGCATAATAGAGCAAGTGTTGTATTTCATGTTGGTGCGAATAAGAAAAGGCTAGCTACAAGGAATAAATTTGTTGGCCAAAGATGTCAAGTACAAATTAAACCTAGAAAAAATACTGAAATCTGATATACATAGATTTCAAAAACATTCGCATCTCTCCTGACTATTTGAAACAAGAAAACTATTTTTGCAATGATCCCAAAATTGGGACTGCCAACATTTTTCATCACATTTACAAGTGCAGAGCATCACTGGGATCCATTGGTGGCTGCAGTATCTATCTTGCATAGGAACAGGAAACGTAAAAAACAAACTGATACACTAGAAAATGATGACATTGACTACCTCATAAAAAAATACCCAGTGACATGTACTCGCTACTATAGACATAGAATAAATGCTTTGAGACAATTGATATGCCATGATGAAACGTTTTTCGAAAAAATATCGGACTACTTTTTTGTGATTGAATTCCAAAATAAGGGGAGTGAGCATGACCACACACTGTTGTGGATAGAGGGTGCACGGGTCTATGGAGCTAACAACAAAACACAGATCGAGCAGTTTGTGGAAAAATACATAACATGCAACATAGATCATTTGGATCCAGAACTTGCCAAATTTCATAGACATTATCATACAAAACGTTGTAAAAAATGAAAAAACTCACATTGGAGACACAACTTTCCCATGACACCAATGAGAACAACTAGAATCATAGAGCCACTTAGTTTAGAGGACAATGTTGTCATTGAGAAATATAAATCCTTGTTCACATTTCTAGAACAATGAGACTTTGATGAGTTAATGAGCTTCAATGACTTCTTGATAGAGCTAAATCTAACAGAAGATGAGTACATCCAATCCATACAATGTACGCTTAAACAACCAACAATTTTCCTTAAACAAAAAAAATTTCCCATATATGGAACAACAGTTTCTCCAAGGACATGCCAGTTATGTGGAATGAAAATACAGATGTGCAGTATGTTCTCAATGCATATACTGCAACATCATACTATACCTCGTATATGACAAAGGTTGACAAATCTATGACAAGTGCATTTAGAAGAATACACAAAGAACATGAAATAAGTCATATTGATGCTATACAAATGATACGTACGCTTGGTAATACATTACTTAATCTTCAACAAATGTCTTCTCAACAAGCAGTCCACATTGCACTTTCCCCGCCCCTCAATTGTAGTTCAAGAAAATGTGTCTTCATAAACACATCCACTTGAGAAACCCGCATTTGTGTTGAAACCACCATCTTTGCTAGAACAAGAGCCTGACAATTCAGAGGATGTGCTATGTCGCTCTATTATTCATTATTAACTCCAGATTCCATCTCCTATTAGGCATATCTACTTAGCAGAATTCGTATCGCATTACAAAAAAAATGGTGCACCCATATCAAAAAGAAAAAAACCCTCTGTGATACGGTTTGTCAAATACAACAAACATACTAACTATGAAAACTATTGTAGAGAAAAACTATTGTTATACGTTCCGCTCGATGAAAATGGAAACACATTAAAACATAACTTCCCTACATGGGAAACTGCGTATGTTGCCTCGAAGACTATAGTGAAAACCAATGAATCTAGATTTACTTACAATGTTAATCCAACATGGGGTGATCTAGAAAGTGTAGTTAATGAACTAGAAAACCATGACAATCTTGATGAGACATTCACAAACTGAAAAATAACCAGAACTCCCTGCAAGTTCTATGACTTGCAAGAAGATTTACCTCGTCCTCGAGTAGGCAACATTGAAAAATGTATCAATCTTGGTTTTCAAGTCACAAAACATCATTTCCTTATTGAAAATAATGAATACCATAGAATCAGACATCTATTGAATCGAGAACAAAAAATAATTCTAAAGGACATTGAGCTTAAAAAATGCTTGAGCATGCACACTCATGTGCAGTTGTTCCTTATAGGCGGAGCAGGAACATGCAAGACATTCACAATGAAAGCACTATTCCAAATGCTTATACGAATCTATTATTCAAACAATTCCTCTGATCCTATGAAACCAAAGGGCCTAATAGTTTCATACACAGTAAAAGTTGCATATAATGCAGGTGGAACAACAATCCACTCTACATTTTTGATGCCTTTTAACAAGTCACAGTTTCTTCCACTCAGCAAGGAAATGTTAGATACCTTGTCTAATCTTTATGACGAACTGCAACTTGTCTTCATAGATGAGGCATCTTTGATTGCAAGTCGCTTATTGTATTCCATTGACAACCGATTAAGAAACATAAAACATGTGCACACAAAATAATTTGGAAACATTGACATGATATTCTATGGGGATCTTTACCAGGCACAATCCATCCAAGATTCTTTGATATTTGAACAACCTACGGTCAACATGCAAACAATGATGCATGAGTTAGGGAAAGACAATATTAAATGCTTTGAATTGCATACTACAATGCACCAGATAGATGAAACATTATTGCAATTATGAATAGAATGGGGTCAAACAACCAAACACATGATGTCTTAACATATATCAATTCGAGGTGCATGCAACCTGCACCAACAAACCCAACCTTCCCTTACTTGTTCTACATGAATAGGGATGTTTCAATGCATAACAAGTACATGCTATCGCTCATGCCTGACGATGATATCATCATCAATTCAATTGACCTCGAAGAAGACAACCATGGAAATGTGCCACTTCATGAACATACAACCACTTTACCTTTGCAACTTGTCCTAAAATTAGACATGTTGGTTGAAATATATGTCTGCAACTATGATTCACGGGATGGCTTGGTCAATGGTGCAGATGGAATACTCAAAGGATATACCAAAACAAAAAAACTTGATGTCCTTTGAATTAAGTTCCATGAACCGCATATAGGCCACTGACAAGAAAACAAGTTGACTTATCTATATAATTCAAACAATGCAAGCGACTGGACACCTATCTTGCGAATATCAAAACCAGTATCAACATCGACAAAGATAGGTCGATTGAAGATTCAAAAACAGTTTCCAATTAAACTTTCATGTGCACATACAGTCCACAGATCGCAAGGACTAACACTTGATAATGTTGCATTTGAGCCTACTGGAATTCGAATACATGGACTTGTATACACAACACTGTCTCGTGTCAGAAGTATATATTCCTTGTATTTACTAAGTCCTCTTACAAAGGATAACTTCAAAGTCAAACACAAAGTTGATATTGAGATGTAACACCTCTGGACTACCATAAAGTGGCATCTGCAGTATGATTACCAATCCATACAAACAAACTCATCTGTATCAATTTTCTCACTTAACATGCGCAACTTACATGCACACATGGATGATATAATCAATGACTATGACACAATGCAATCCAATATTCTGTGATTACATGAAACATACATGGAATTATGCATGCAAAACAATAAATTTCCAAATCACAATTGCATATCGAGTTAGAATACACATGGGGTGATGGTGCTTGCAAAAGAAACCAATGTTGAGATGGTGCTTGCAAAAGTATTTTTCCATGGATAAGAAATTGCAATACTGAATCTCTTTGTTGCTCCCCATGCAACATTTTCCAACATACTAAATGTTCTTTCCAATGCATTATACCATTTCATCTGAACCAAACCATTGTCATTATAGGAGACTTCAATATTGACATGTTACAAAATAATGCCAGAACAAAAGAATTGGAAAACTACATGTGCAAATACAGTCTCCGCTTTCTTTTGAACAACACAAGCCATGTGAAAAATGCACTTATTGACCATGTATGGTCAAATGTGCCCATTTCTCGATACAATGTCTTTATCTTAGACACATACTAGTCTGATCATGATACAATTGGTATTGAACTTGAATTATGAGATATACATCAAACATATTGCAAAATCATATTTTTATGTTTCAAAGCATATTTGTCTAGCTTGTTGTAGAAAGCCAAGTTATCCAACTTCTTAGTTTTCCCTGGTTTGTACACATACTGGTATGATCATGATACAATTGGTATTGCACTTGAATTATGAAATATACATCAAACATATTGCAAAATCATATTTCTATGTTTCAAAACATATCTGTCTATCTTGTTGCAGAAAACCAAGCTATCCAACTTCTTAGTTTTCCATGCTTTGTAATTGATTTTGGGTACAAAATGTTTTTACACAAATTTTTATATATACACAAACATGGATGAACAAAAAAAACAACAGCGATACATTCTTTTAACACTATCTGTTACTCTATTCTTTTTATTCTATTTTATTACTCTATGTACATATTCCTTGCTTTTTTCTTTACATGTCAACTTATGTTCATTTTCATTTTGTTTTGTACTTTTCTTCATAGAAACAAATAGGAAAACTGGACAAGACAAATAACTCTCAACTAGAAATGTAGAAAAATCCATGCAAAGGTGCATATTTCTACCCATGTTCCATATCCAATTGTTTTTCATTTACTTTGTCTATATTTGTTGCACGGGTTTGCAACTCTGTTTTTTGTTTCCTTGGATACATATCTTCCTGCATATTAACTTATCTTCATGTCAATTTTATTTTCTGTGCTGCTATCTTGAAATAAATAAATTTGTACTCCATCTTTTTTTTCATGTGTTCCTATGTAGCAACTTGCTTTCATGTCCATTGTATTCTCTGTATTGCTACATTGAAACAATAATACAATAATTGGGCACAAGGATGGAGCCTTATGTGCCACATATGAAAAAGCTGGAGTGCAATGTGCCCCAACAAATACAATGTGTATGCCTGATACTAAGAGGTATGGCTACAAAAAACTCTGATCTGCATACGTTGTCCAATTTGTCCAACTATATTTTTTTCCCATAGTTGATGTGTTTCTATCGCTTGATAATTATCACACTAAGTGTTGTTCTGTGAGGCATACAATTATTTGATCCCTTTATTTTTTCTCTTCTATACTTATCTGTTCTCCCTTTTCCTCTTCCCCTCTATTATCCATTTCTGGTTCTATCCTTAGTCCCATGTCTATGCTCGCAGGTTCCCGGGATGGCGAAGTGACAAATTCCATATCCATCTATATCTTTAAATCATGAGTCCGAATGACCGCCATTCATTTTCATACTTGGCGGATTTTATGGTCGCGGGTTCCTACGTAGGGGCCATCGAACTCTCATGCCCCGTGCTCACGGTATACATATTTCACCCGAAACTTCGGTGATCTACAATTCGACCCCAGACTCGAATCCCCAGGCCTCACTCTACCTACGATGACTATGTCTGAATGCTTTCATATAAATGTGTCAAGTCATATATTTTGTCTATTGCTTGTTGAGATAGATACAAAAACATCTCTTTTATCTTCAACCAAGGTCCGTTGAGCTCTAGTTATATTCCATGGATGAAAATATTTTTCCCATAGTTGATGTGTTTCTATAGATTGATCATTATCAGAATAAGTGTTCTTGTGTGACGAATACAGTTCTTTTCTCCCTTTATTTTTCCTATTCTATACTTACATGTTCTTCCCTTTTCTTCTTTCCCTGTATTATCTATTTTTGGTTCTATGCTTAGTCTCATATTTAATCTCGCGGGTTCCCAGGGTAGAGAAGTGAGAAATTCTACATATGTCTATATCTTCACATCACGCATCTGACCAACCGCAGTTCATTTCCACACTTAGCCAATTTTACGGCCACGGGTTCCCCCGAAGGCATTATCGAACTCCCATGCCCCATGTTTGGACATACATATTGCACCCAAAACTCTGGTTATCTACAATTTGACCCCAGACTGATCGAACTCGCAAGCCTCACTCTCCCTAGGATAAATTTGTGTGACTTCCTCTGTTGTTCTGTGACGCATAAAGTTATTTACTCCCTTTTGTTTCTCTTCTATACTTTCCGCTTTTCCCCTTTTCTTCTTCCCCTCTATTATCCGTTTCTTCTTCTATACATAGTCGCATGTCTATGCTTGTGGGTTCCTGGGGTTGTGGACTCAGAAATTTTATATCTTTCTATATCTTCACATCACAAGTTCGACCGACTATTGTTCATTTCCATACTTAGCTAATTTTATGCCCGTCGGTTCCTAGCTAGACCCTATGGAACTCTCATGCCTCGAACTCTCATGCCCCATAGTCGATGTGTTTCTATCGCTTGACAATTATCAGACAAAGTGTTTATGTGTCAAGCATAAAGTTCTTCGCTCCCTTTCTTTTTTTTCTCTTCTATACTTAGTCGCATTTCTATGATATCGGGTTTCCAGGTGGCAGACTCACAAATTCTATATCCATCTATATCTTGACATCACGAGTCCAACCAACATCTTTCGTTTCCTTACTTATCTAATTTTATGGCCATGGGTTCCCGGGTAGGTGTTATCTAACTCTCATGCCCCGTGTTCGGAGTATACATCTTGCATCCAAAACTTGGGTGATCTACAATTCGACCATGGAATCCCAGGTTCAAAAAAGTACCAAAGCATTTTTCACTCCCCTCCATCCCCGCCACCTTCACCCCTTCCCAATGCACATAAATTATGATTTTACTAATGACATCTCACCACAATTGTTCGAAAAGATTGGAATTAATAAGAGAAAATATCGAAAACATCTCCCATTAAAATGGATTAATGGGAGAATATTATGGAATCTGATTAGTTTCTTTATTTCAATCTTGAATTCACAAAAAAAATGTTGGTTATTTTAGTTTTTTTAAGGCATCATCATAGCAAGAATGCAATATTGTGTTGGCCCACTATCATCTACAAAGGTGTTGACATGATGCCCTTCTTTAGTATTGTGCATATATTACAGGTTCGCATATTTGAGAGTATGCTTGCATATGAAAATGTTGCTCCACCCTTCCAATTTGAACATAGTTTGCATTTGGGCCACAAAGAATACTAAGAAAATAAAATAATAGAAAAATTGTTTAAGTAAATATAAACAAATTATCTTCTAACTTGAACTTGATTTTGTCAAGATCTAGGTATATTACATATCTGACAATGTTTTCTCCTTTCCATACTTTCTCAATTTCTCTGCCATCTTCGCACACTTTCCCAGTGCAAATTTATTACGCTTTTATTATCTTTGAAAAGATTGGCATTAATGAGTGAAAAGTTGGATGACATCTCCCATTAAAATGAATTAAACAAAGATTTACGGAAGATTATATTACCATCCTCCAGTGTTTATTATAAATACTATCATACAATTGCATCCACATGTAGCAATATAAATAAATCTTCATCAAAACGTTAGATTTTCTCACAGGCACCCCACGTGCACCCCAGTCGCCTGAAGTAAGCCATATTCGGATCCATCAACTAAACCTCCCTATTATCAAATTGGTAGAGGTCAATATTATGGCATCTGATATTGTTTTTTGTGTGTGGATCTTCAACTTGAAAAAATTGTTATTTAATTTGACTTTTTGAAGGAATTGTACCCCGCCTTTCCATACTTAGTGGATTCTTCAGCTCATGTTCTCACAGATTCACGGTTTCCTGGGCTTCCAGGTACAGAAAAGTTCTGAAGTAGTTTTCATTGTCGTCCATCCCCGCCAAATTCACATGCTTCCCAAAGCACATTAATTATGCCTTTATTAGTCAGAACTCACCAGACACATCGAAAATATTGGCATTAAAAGGAGAAAAGGTTGAGGACATCTCCCATTAAAACACATTGAACCAAGATTTACCGTAGATTATATTATGATGTTGCAGCTTCCATTTTAAATACTATGAGGAACAAAGGAACATTATAATCACCTTATGGATGCAGCTCGACAACATTTCTATGGAGATACCCTGAATATTTTTGGGCACGAGGACTAGAGTTTTCAGTGGTCCATAGATTATGACTACTACTCATCCCCTTCTGCCCAGAAGAAGTTATCTCGACATCTAGAATTGCAGCAGCAGATTGTGTCCCCAATTTTTTTTACTTTAAGGAGTTGGTCACGTGTTGCGTCGAGAACTATATTCCGAACCAATGGATTCTCCATATGGTCAACCATTCCCAAGTCTCCCTATCACCTCAAGTATTTCGAAAGATGTTAATGCTTACCGACCCAATGCCTACTTTCAAGGGAGAGAATTGAAAACAATTATTAAATAATCATGGTAATGAATTGGACCTCTTGCCAAAGTTCTTACAGAACCCAGAGGTCGCTCCCTAGGACATGGCCATATTACAGGTTATTTCGTTTAAAAACCTTTTTCGGAAAATTGCATGGCTTTTAACGAGCATAACGAGACAAGAAAGTGCAACCAACATCTCTTGGATGATTTTGTATATTTTATATTTTATGGTCAAGGAAAACACCATCTTCAATTGCAACAAGTTGATTTCCATTGAAATCTCTTCCCAGTTATTGCAATACATAAGGCAAAAGAAATTATTTATGTCATCTTACTTAATTTTCATTGTGGCGAATTGCTATCCATTCCTTGGACTATATATGTGTAAGAAGTTGAACTATGAATTTGACCCAGTAACATTCTCGTACCAGATATTATGGAGACATGACGCTTGCAAACATTTTTATAAAGTCTTTAATGATTTTGTTTCATTTTAAAGCATTGATATTTGGAAAGTATTTTCCCCGGTTGTCTGGCCAGCTGACAATCTTCCTAGATAGGAAGGGCACACTAGAAGAAATGGAGAACTATAGTTTTATAAGGATTTTTAGGTCTAAACAAAATCCTTTCTTCCTTCCATGTCACATATTTGGTACAATGTTTTTTGCTGGAATAACAAAGCAATACATCTACTGGTTGCATTTTTCCCTTGAAAAAATAAATAGTCAAGTCATCTCTCTGCCTTGGAAAGTCTGGGATTTCATGGTCAGGAACCACTTCAACAGTTCTTTCACTGACACTATCCTGAATGAACTCAGTTCCAATACCAATGATTCTCACAAGCATAAATGAAAAGGACCGGGTAAAAAAAGTGCCCAATCCTCGACTGCCACACCCAAGACCACAACATCTCAGAGAAGTACTCCAACAGCCTACCCAAGTAACAAAGTCACACACAGTTCTTCAAGTGGAGAAGGAGATAAGAACCCTCCCTCTGAAAAAATAGAAAGTTGTCACAAACTTCCTGTGAGCAAAAAGAAGAAAACAATAGTCCAAGAACAAGAGAGACCGAGGGGAGAAATTGATATCCATGATCTCTCCCTCAAATATTTGGAACTAGAGATTGACATTGACAAAATGATCCTCGACAACGACCAACTAGAGAGCACTGTTCCGCACAATCATGGGATGGAAATAATTTTCACAGATACATTGGACAAAGAAAAGTCTTTTTCATTTCAAAGCACTTTTTTTGACAATGAATCCAAAAAAATGATTATTGAAAAGATAGATGCAAATAATAAGAAAGGGAAATATCGTTCAGAGATCAACCTACGCAACATGTGCCCTTCCAAGATTTTCCAGATACATTGAGCAACTGGAGATGCTCTAGACAACTCTATCAACGACCTTGAAACAAAAAACGTCATGTTAAATGAGCGAATCAAAGAATTGGAGGAAACTCTAATGGCTCTTCCACTGTTTTCTACTCCTTTGGCAATGGTCGGGCCCACCACACCCGCGACAAAGTTAAAAGGATCAACAAGCCTTCTCACATCGGCCCGAGGCTATGTGGAAGATAATATAAATAGAATAATGGAATTAATAACAGAAGCTTAAGAGATGTCAAATAATATGGTCTCTTTTGGAACAAGGGAACATGCTTTTCATGAGTATCTGCAAGTAGATCTCAAGTGTTGGAACAAATATTGAAAATTTCTAAACTTAGTGTCTCTCGCCAAAATTTATGTCAGTTGCGCCAACTAGTTTTATAACCTTTTCACTTGGCGTAAGATTTTTTAACCATTAAATCCTTGTGGCATTTGGCCCAAACCTTTCTGCTGCAGTAAAACCTCTAAACCTATTGCCATTTTCGCCGAGCTTCTTTACTGTCAAAATCTCAAATCCTTGCGTCACAATCGACCAAAATCTCAAAGCTTTAAAGTTTCCCAAGGTCTCCTATTGGTCTTAGTTTGCAATTCCTTGATTGTCGAAATAAGTCTAAAAGTGTAAAATGATAAAACCAAACTACAAGTTTTTTTTTTTTTTTTTTTAAATCATTTTATATAATTTTAAATTAATATTTTATTTTATTTTAAAGTTTGGTAAAAAAAAGAAAAATCTTTTAGCCAAACCTTTGCACCAATACTATTTTATAAAACTTATTGGGTCGACTACCCTCCACGTCCAATCTCAAAACTATCCACAAGCCACACATGCCAAGTCACAAGACAACTCACACAAGACTTCAAAGCCCTATATTTACGAGCCAGACCGTCAAAGCCATAAAATCGACTGCCACAAAGCACACATGTGTTTGTTTTGAAGAGTGAATGCCTCCAAAATGCCAGTATTCATAGGGAAACAATTACATGGACGACTGTATTCTCTTTTGTGCCCTGTTTCTTTTCCTAGGTCATGCCTTCATTCCAAAAGCTTCCAATATCCCTCTGTGGAATATGAAAGGTCTTATTGTGATAATTTTGGTTCACGTCGGGCCAGTCGAATTTATATATTACTGGACACGTAGAGCAGTACATCATCATTTTCTGTATAGCCTGTACCATTCACATCACCACTCTTCCTTTGTAATAGAACCAACTGCATCTGTGGTGCATCCGTTTGCAGAACATATATTGTATGCAACAATCTTCTCCATATCTCAACTAGCTCGGGCTATCACCAATACTGTTTCCATTGGTGTTCTGTTTGGCCATCATTTATGGTTCGATTTAATGAATAATATGGGCCACTGCAACTTCGAGTTTCTCCCCGACAGGGGATTTACGAATTTTTCTCTTTTGAAATACTTCATGTACACACCCTCATTTCACTCTCTTCATCATTCTCAAGTGCACACTAACTTCAGTCTTTTCATGCCAATCTATGATTATCTATATGGAACAGTAAAAAATTCTTATGATACTAATCTCTATGAAGCTGCATGTGAATGGCGAAAAGAGAGCGTTGATTTCATATGCCTGACACATTTAACAAACCTGTTGTCGGTTTTTCATTTGCGTTTCTGTTTATCCTCATTTTTTACAATGTCTTACTCTTCCAAATGGTATATTTGGATGTTGTGGCCTATCAACAACGCAACCATGCTGGTCTTATGGATTTTTGGACGAACATTCATCGCTGAAAAGAATCGGCTAGATCGACTACATATGCAAACATGGGTGATTCCAGGATACACTTTTCAGAACCTGAGATTCCAGAAGAAATTATTAAAGATCACCTGATCGTCCACATCATCGCCAGATTGATGTCTGTTGGGTACTTCAGAACTTCCAACCTGTGCCAAGTTTAACCACGCTCCACTTCGGGATTTTGACCACCGGAGGAATTTTAATAGCCACTCCTCTCTTCCCCCAAAGTCCGAAGGCTCGAATTCGGGGTTCCAATTATATGCATCAACGCCGATGGGTAGATTTCCGTCTGTCAAAGAAAAACGCAGAAGCCGAGCTATTGGGTATTCGTGCACGGGTGGAAAAGGAGAAACGTTGTGCATACAATTGGCAAGATGCGCCCACAACGATCATTTTTGTTGCAGGTGTGTGTAGGAGGTTATGAAGCTGCAATCTGGATTCGGGGAAATTTATTGTTTTTACAGGAGGGAATTTCAGGCGTTTTTTCCCAGCGAGAGACAACAAATTTTCAAATTTAGAAGAAATTATTGGGTGGCCCTGGTTGATCCTTCACTCAGGCATTTTCGTTACAGTGACCTCCAAATATTTTGTGAGGCGGTGAGACACTGCATTAAATCTGATCATACAAAGAGACCATCCATGAACCAGATATGCCACTTGTCAAAGCTATTAATTTGAAAGATCGCAATAATGGTCAAACTTATTTCTCGAAGATAAAAGATGACTAGATTGATATTTCTTCTAGAAAATATGGCATACAGTGAAGTTTAGCATCGATTTTAAGAAGGTGGCAGATCACCTGGTAGAGATAGAATTCCAAGAAGGTGAATCATTTCCAAATTTTCTGGCAAGAAATCAATATTCAAATCATTTTCATATTTCTCTCAACAAATCAATATTTCTTTTAGATTATTGATAGAATTTTTGGCAAAACGATTGTGTAATGTAACGGGTCAATAGTTAATATTGTATTGACGATTTAAATAACCATTTTTGGGGAGTCAAGAGGACGGGGGTGTTATCTCCTCAAATAAATTGATTGAAATTTTGCTTTTTAGGTGATAAGAGTGTGGTCCAAAAATCTATTTCTAAATTTCTTTAGGTGTGTTAGAGAGTTTATTTTCTATAAATAAACTTGGAAAAAACATTTGATTTGGTTTTGTCAAGCACAAGAGAGAATCTCATGTTTCGGTGGTTTAGGCGGGCCTGAAAAGTGCTCATCAACCATCGAAAGCCTTCGATCTCCGTAGTAAAAGGGAAAAACAGAAGCTCAGTTAACCACCGAAAAGGTTTCTACGTGGAAAAAGAAAAGCCCATGCTTTCGCACATTTCGGCTGTCAGTTGGTGCAATCATCAAATGGTAACCACCGAAAATTGATGGAATTGGTAAGGTAAGATGCTGTCATTACACTTGATTGGGGTTTTGATGCTCTGTAGTCCTTTCGAACCACCACTTGTCATTTCACATGAAAGCTCGGCATAACACAGAAATTTATGAGTTGATTTTCGGCTAATTGTATTGTTGATGCACATGGTCTTGCATAACTTCAAGTCCCGAGAAGATTTTCTCATAATGACTCCACTTAACCATGTTTTCAAATCCATTGATTTAGCAATCAAGTGCGAAGTTTTGTGCAATCCCGTGATTTCATTATCAAACCCAGCCTGCAGTCGATTACCGTTTCTCCATATGAAGCTCATGTTCTGTTGCTGGTCACCAATCCATTTGTGATCCAAATTCGAGAAGACCCGAGTTTTCAGGAACAGTCAACCAACTCATCAGATGCAGAAAGCTGGGCCAACTCTCAGGTATGAGTTAGATGGAACGTGGTATCTAGAGGCACACCTTGAGGTGGCCGACTTTTTCAAACTGGTTGGTATGTTCTCATACTATGAGAAGTTTGAAGACTTTCACCAACAACTCTTTGAAGAATTTGCATTATCATATGATGGGAGGACAACTGTTATAGGCAAGGAGGAATTCATGGTAGATGAAGCAGCCATCACTGAGATTACTGGTCTCCTTAGGACAGGGGAATGTTGGTTCAAGACCACTGTACCCGCAAACATTGAGTTCAGATCATATTTACAACCTCAACATAAGAATCTCATCTGGAAGAAAGACATACCAATGTCGTTTCTTGAGCCTAAATGGAAAGATCTGTTGAAGGCAATTTTTGTATACATCACCTGTGAAGGCAGGTATAACATGGTTATGTCCTACCATTTCAAACTGTTGAATCATTTCACAGGCAGATCACCCATTAATTTACCCTTCTACCTGCACAAATCTCTCACAAAAATGGCCAAACAAGTCAAGGTGAAGCCTACCAAAGTGGCCAGCAGGTTGTCACACCAAGGGTTGATTACACTCATTGTTAAAGAGTCCTTGAAGAAGAAATAAGTGGACTGTAATTACTTCCTATCTTGGAATGAGTTCCAAACTAATTTTCAACAGGATGAAAAGGGGAAGAAGTCTGTTGCTAAGAAGTCCATCACCCCTAAGAGCAGTCGAAGAAAAAGGAAGGCTATCTCACCTCCAAGAGAGCCAACATTATCATCCTCTGCCAAAAAAAAAAGAACCAAAAGGAAATTACAGTTTGGTAAAGAGGGTGAGCAAACCGAGGATCTTGCTGAAGGAGATAACCCTCTGAACTTACCATACAATGACTCAGAGCCAGAACAAGAGTTAGTAGAGACACAGGTTGAGGAACGGGCTGAGAAATTTGCAGAACATTATCCAAACTTGCCCTCACCAAATCCTCCAGATGAACACAGTCAACCATTAGCAAAAGCTTCTTCTAGCAAACCTAAAGCATCCAAGACTCAGAAAATCAATAAACTTTTGAAACAGAGCTATGAGATGGAAGTTTTAGAAAGAGTCATTAAAAAGACATGCAGAGTTGACTGAAAGAAATGCAGAACTTTATAACATGAACCAAAATCTCAAGGAAAAACATGATAAAATCAAGGACAAGAACAGGGTGCTAATAAGAGAGAATATGAAGTTGTACAGGCAGCTTAGACTTCTTAAGCTAAAGATAAAAGAATCCCAACCTACAACTCAGGATCATTCAGGGTTAGAAACCATGGTAGAATTGGCTACTTCAATAGAGAAGGAAACAGAGCCTCCTATACAACATATTGAGGTTTCCAGCCCTCTAAAAGGAGGAGGAACATCACCAAAGGCACTCTAAACCTTCAGCAAATCAGCAAGGTAATACATTTTTGCAGTTTTGTAGTTTTGGGCAAGCTTGACTTTCGGTGGTTTAGGAGGACCTGAAAAGTGTTCATTAACCACCAAAAGTAGAGCTTTCGGTAGTTAAGGCACCTAATTTTTACCACTGTTAACTACCGAAAGCCTGTCACTACTAGATTTGTCGAAATTTTGCACAAATCAAGGTTTTGCTAATCCAAATCATTTGAAAACACTTGTAATGGATAGATGTTGAATTATAGAGTCAGATTTAAGATCCATTTTTGGTGTATAAGGATTAGAAAAGGTATCCAAGTTAGTTTTGGTACCTATTTTGGTGGCAACAAATTAGGATTTTTGCACAACTCAGCAAATTCGAATTCTATCTCTTGGAAGAGTCATCAATCATCCTTGGAAAGCTTATTTACACTGCACACAGATTCTACAAGATCTGAAGACCATGAAATGTGGAATTGACCTCATTTTGAGGATCATTCCTTATCTTTTGCAATTTAGTTTTGACTTTCTATCTTTAGCATATCTGATCCATTCTTTTAGGATCT
>JASDQU010372626.1:43003-60673 GCA_032191745.1 Picea mariana
GTTATTGTCAGACCCTCCTTCATCTTTGTCTATGCATATGAGTTGAATTCGTTCTTTTGTCTCTGTTTAATGGTCCTATGGTAACTGTCATCTTACTTTTGACTATTAAGAAAGAATCATAAGCATCTTTGGCTAGTTTGTTGACCCATCATATATATGGTTTATGTATGTTTTGGTTAACCGATTGGTTTTGTTATCCATTTGTTATACAAATCTATTTGATAAATAGCTCTTGAAGGCCTTGTATTGCATGAATATAGTTAGACTGTCTTGAAGATACAATCTAGAGATTAAGATATTCATCTTGATCCAAACCCACACCTATTATTGAGAAAATAGTTTCCAAAAGATTAAGTTACCAGGCATCTTTGACTTACAACCTAGGAGAGTTTCCTGGAGTGATAACAGGGGGAAACAACCCGAGAGACTTTTGGGGGGCTAGGTTTGTAATTCCATTCCTTTCAACAAATGTAGAACAAAAGTTAAGAGATTCTAAACCTCGTCATTGTGTAATTTTCTCTTTTCTTGTATCGTTTTCTCAGGTTTACATTGATTCTTTCTTCCTTCTTTTACATATTCAGTTTGCAATGGCTCTAATTCAGTAATACCTCTGTTGTGGTCATTTATACGGTAGCCTGTTAGGTTCATCCTTTCCTCTGTTTATGCTGTGAGAAAAACAAGACCTGTAGCTTGACTATTTCTGCCTAGATTACAAGTTATATATGTGCACAGTTCTTTTGTTTTTTTGTCTTGCTGTGAGTGAGATAAGACTTATATGGAGGTATTTCAAGCTATTTTTCATTCCTCTATTGAAATAAATATTAGAATTATCGGAATTAGATACCTAACTCTTTGTTTCAGTTTTCTTCACCCCCTATCTTCTATCCATCTTCCTTATTTCAATTAAAATAGGCAAATGAGGTCATGCCTCTTCTTTTCTAATTTATAAATGATTGAAAGGGTTGTTTCATACATAGTTCTAGAAGCCTCATATGACTGATTAAAAAACAAATTATTATTTCATTCAAAATTTTCTAAGTCTTGGCTCTATTACAGCCTAGAGTCAACTCTTGCGACAACATTTTTTGGCGTCGTTACTGGGGACGAAGAAACAAAGTTATTCTTCCCTGGGATATGACAAAAGTTTAGATCTATTCCTTGATGGTGGACAAGGGATATTCATTCAATTGGATGTGATCATTAACCTCACGACTCCTTGGTTTGAAGACTCTACATGATTCACTAGCGAATTTGTTGTTTTCAAAATGTCAAATTTGTTCACTGCGAGGTTTTCTCCTCTGGACTTTACAAATGTTTATCGTTTTCCAAACATTGTTCCAGACATTAAAATTTGGGAAGATGTCCTTCCTAAATTTGGAGGATATGTGGATGACAATCATGCTCAACACTTGTTTGAATTTCACAAGCTCATGGATGAATTGGATGTACATCATGAAGATGTCCTCATGAAACTATTTATGTTTTCATTGGAAAGAGATGCTAGAAATTGGTATAAATCTTTACCCCATTCCAGTATTCCTTCATTGAAATATTTTCACACAATTTTTCATCAACATTGTAAGAGAATCTATTCATATTAAATCTTTTTTGAAGATTGTTGCAATATAGAATTCGTAAAACAAAAAAATCAAACAAATTCTCTTGAAGGGGAGGAAGAAATGTCAGAAATTTCTCAAGTTGATGGAGATGATCAGCATGAGGAAGAGTTTGTTGATAAAGAAGAAGAATATGATAGTTCTTGTGATCATATTCAAGAAGAATATCAAACCAAACTCCATGAAGATGAAGTAGAAAGGTCAAAAGGATTTCAAACCGATCACAACCAGATTTGTTGCAGTAGTGAGGAGGAAAACACTTTTTTAGAGGAAGAGCTAGATTCAAGTTCATTCATATATGACTCTATTTTTAATTATGTCGTTCAAGAGGAATACTTTCAGAATGAGTTTTTTAATATTAATGATGCTGAAAATAGTTCAATTGTACAACATGATAATGAAATCGTTGTTCGAGATCTTCATGAAGACCAACAACTCATGGAAGGCCATATACAATCATTGCTTGTTGATATAGAACATATTCATTTTGCTATCGAAAAATCCCTTCCTTATCAGTTTCATGATCAAGTAAAGGCCTTGAAATATGACTAATTGTATGTTGCCAAAAGCCATTTCATGAAGAGTTTCAGGAGGATTGTAATCATCCAAATGTAATTGAGATTTTAGGTATGACCACTATTGTAAATCTTCATGAAAATCATTATGTTGATATTCAAGCGTCTTTTCTAAATTCTCAATGTTTCAAAACGTGCTATGAGCAGCCTGTTTATGATGAGTATCCAGAAGATGAAGAAGAGAAGATTTTTTCCTCATCATGCATGAAAACGTACGAAGATCCTCCTTTGTTTGATGAATATGATGAAAGTGTTTCTGAAGACGATGAGAAAAGAGAAAATTTGGTTCAACATGAAAGCAATCGACAACATCATAAAATAAATAAGCCTATGTATGATAGCTATCAAGAAGATATTTGGACAACGGACGAAGGGTATAATCATGGGTTACTGAAACAATTGATCTCTCCTCCCTGTTTAGGAACTATTGAGCAACAAACTAGTAAGTTTCAATGTGACATTTTTGCGTCAGAAGAAGAAAAAATCAGCAGTGGGCAAAGTTTGCAAAGGCATTTCATACCACTTTCCCAACATGAGGAAGTATGGATTAATTGCAAAATTGGTATATCTATTCCCTTCTATGATCCAGTAGCAATTTATATGGAGTCAGAATGGGGCATTAAATTTTATATTTCCGACTTCTTGAGGTTTGAATTTCAAAACTGTAAGTACCTGCTCCCAAGGTATGTTTTGAAATTTGTAGCTGCTCCTATCATTTTTATGCTCAAACATGGAAGCATAATTAAGTTTGTTAGTTTGATATTCGCTTGGTTGATTTGGAAATTTTCCTATACTTGAACAAAGCAGTGATATCAATTAGAGTAGGTGATGTATATAAATAAGCTTGACTTCGAGCATGAGAGTACAACGGTGGTTTTTAGTATGTTTCCAGTTCATTTTGGCATCCAATATGGTTCTGTTTTAAATCATTATGACTCCATAGCCCAATGAATGCATAAGCAGTTTTTGTTTTGGGAAGGCACAAGTAAAATGACAGGGTTTAGAGTTTGATAATGTTTATTTCAGGGCTACCAATGGGTGAAGGCACGTGGTCTACTGTTCTTGATGCTTTACAAGAAAGCACCATCCATAGATGGAGCCTACGTTGAAACAAACATTGAAAATTTCTAAACTTAGTGTCTCTCGCCAAAATTTATGTTAGTTGCACCAGTTAGTTTTAGAACCTTTTCGCTTGGCGTAAGATTTTTTAACCATTAAATCCTTACGTCATCTGGTGCAAACCTTTTCGCCGCAGTAAAAACTCTAAACCTATCGCCATTTTGGTCGAGCTTCTTTACCATCAAAATCTCAAAGCCTCACGTCACAATCGACCAAAATATCAAAGCTTTAAAGTTTCCAAAGGTCTCCTATTGGTCTTAGTTCACAATTCCTTGATTGTCGAAATAAGTCTAAAAGTGTCAAATGATAAAACCACACTACAAGTTTTTTTTTTATTATTATTTTAAAATTATTTTATATAATTTAAAATTAATATTTTATTTTATTTTAAAGTTTGGTAAAAAAAAGAGAAAAATCGTTTAGCCAAACCTTTGCACCAATCCTCTTTTATAAAAATTATTGGGTCGACTACCCTCCACGTCCAATATCCAAACTATCCACCGTAAGCCACACATGCCAAGTCAAAAGACAACTCACATAAGAATTCAAGGAGAGAATCCACAGGATGACCAAGGCCATGCACCATCTATTCGAACATCGACAGCATCGAGTAAAACAGGTGCCATTGCCAAAATTAGCAAAGGAATCCCAATCTTTATGAGCTAGACCGTCAAAGCCATAAAATTGACTGCCACAAAGCACATAGGTGTTTGTTTTGAGGAGTGAATGCCTCCAAAATGCAGTTCTTCACAGGGAACCAATTACATGGATGGATATATTCTCTTTTATGCCATGTTGCTTTTCCTAGTTCATGTCTTCATTCCAAAAGAATCCAATATCTCTCTATGGAATACAAAAGGTCTTATTGTGGCAATTTTGGTTCACGTCGGGCCATTCAAATTTATATATTACTGGACACGTAGAGCACTACATCATCATTTTTTGTATAGCTTGTACCATTTGCATCACCGCTCTTCCTTTGTAATGGAACCAATTGCATCTGTGGTGCATCTGTTTGCAGAACATATCTTGTATGCAACAATCTTCTCCATGTCTCAACTAGCTCGGGCTATCACCAATATTGTTGCCATTGGTTTTCTATTTGGCTATCATTTATAGTTCGATTTAATGAATAATATGGGCCACTGCAACTTCGAGTTTCTCCCTGAGAGGGTATTTAAGAATTTTTCTCTTTTGAAATACTTCATGTACACACCCTCATTTAACTCTCTTCATCATTCTCAAGTGCACACTAACTTCAGTCTTTTCATGCCAATCCATGATTATTTGTATGGAACAGTTGACAAATCTTCTAATACTCTCTATGAGGCTGCATGTGAAGGGTGAAAAGAGAGCATTGATTTCGTATGCCTGACGCATTCAACAAACGTGTTGTCGGTTTTTCATTTGCATTTCGGTTTTGCCTCATTTATTACAATGCCATACTCTTCCAAATGGTATATTTGGATGTTGTGGCCTATGAACAACGCAACATGTCGCTCTTATGGTTTTGGATGATCATTCATCGCTGAAAATAATCGGCTAGATCGACTACATATGCAAACATGGGTGGTTCCAAGATAGACTTTTCAAAACCTGAGATTCCAGAATAAATTATTAAATATCACCTGACCATCCACATCATCGCCAGATCGATGCCTATCGGGTACTTTGGACCTTCCAACATGCACCAAGTTTAACCATGCTCCACTTCGGTATTTTGACCACTGGTGGAATTTTAATAGCCACTCCTCCCTTCCCCCGAAGCTCAAATGCTTGAAGTCTGGGTTCCAATCATACATATCAATGTCGATGGGTAGAGTTCTGTTTGTCAAAGAAAAATTCAGAAGCCCAGCTTTTGAGTATTCATGAAAGGGTGGAAAAGGAGAAGTGTTGTGCATACAATTGGCAAGATGTGCCCACAATGATCATTTGTGTTGCAGGTGTGTGTAGGAGGCTATGAAGCTGCAATCTGGATTTGGGGAAATTTATTGTTTTTACAGCAGGGAATTTCAAGCGTTTTTTCCCAGCGAACGACAACAAATTTTTGGATTTGGAAGAAATTATTGACTAGCCCTAGTTGATCCTTCACTCAGACATTTTTTTTATAGTGACCTCTAAATAGTTTGTGAGGCGGTGAGACTCTGCATTAAAGATGATCATACAAAGAGACCATCCATGAACCAGATATGCCACTTGTCAAAGATATTAGTTTGAATGATCACAATAATGCTCAAACTTATTCCTCGAGGATAAACGCTGACTATATTGATATTTCTTCAAGAAAATATGACATACGGTGAAGTTTAGCATCGATTTTAAGAATGTGGCAAAGCACCTAACAACGACAAAATTCCAGGAAGGTGAATAATTTCCATATTTTCTAGCAAGAAATCAATATTCAAATTGTTTCCATATTTCTCACAGCAAATCAAGATTTCTTTTAGATTATTGATAGAATTTTTGGAAAAAAAAATGTGTAATGTAACAGGTCAATAGTTAATATTGTATTGACGATTTAAATAACCATTTTTGGGGAATCAAGAGGAGGGGGGCAGGGGGTTGTGGTGGAAATAGCCTGAGATCCTTTTGGGGGGCTAGGTTTGTAATGTCATTCCTTTCAACAAATGTAGAACATAAGTTAAGAGATTCTACACCTCGTCACTGTGTAATTCTGTCTTTTATTGTATCGTTTTCTTAGGTTTACATTGATTCTTTCTTCCTTATTTTACATATTCAACTTGTAATGGATCTAATTCGGTAATACCTCTATTGTGGTCATTTATTGGGCAGCCTGTTAGGTTCATCTTTTCCTTTGTTTATGATGTGAGCAAAACAAGACCTATTTCTTGTCTCTTTCTGCCTAGATTACAAGTTATATATGTGCATAGTTCTTTTGTTTTTCTGTCTTTTTGTGAGTGAGATAAGACTTATGTGTAGGTATTTGAAGCTATCTTTCATTCCTCAGTTGAAATAAATATTAGACTTATCGAAATTAGATACCTAACTCTTTGTTTCAGTCTTCTTCATCCCCTATCTTCTATCCATCTTCCTTATTTCAATTAAATTAGGAAAACGAGGTCAAACCTCTTCTTTTATGATTCATAAATGATTGAAAGGTTTCATACCTAGTTCTAGAAGCCTCATATGACTTATCAAACAACAAATTATTATTTCATTCAAAATGTGCTAAGGCTTGGCTCTATTACATCCTAGAGTCAACTTTTGCAACAACATCAAGAACAAGCAAGGTTTATAGCTCGATGCAGTTTTACCATTTGGTGTTAAAGTTATTGGTATGACAAAATTCAGAAGAAGACAAGAGGATCTCCCTTCCCTAGATTGAATAGACTAGCTAAACACTTGTTGGAAAGAAAAGGTAAAGAACCTGAATGGTATCGTTCAAGAATGTAGCCATGCCATATCTAGAAGAGACAAACTATTCAAGAAGCTAACTGAGATAGATCTAGAGGCCAACACCAATAAAGTCCAGGACCCAAAATTGATATTCAACTCGTTTTTTTTAACCAAGCAAGCATTTGATGATCATGTTCATATCTATAAAATACTGTCATTTGAAAATTTATATGGCATTCTTGAATATGGTGAAGATGACGTGAAAACCTGGCTAGTCGGTTATGCGATTAAAAGCCAATATATTCAAGAAGCATTTCACAACCTGTCTATTGATCTAAGGGACTTGGAAATTGAATTCTTCAATATAAAAATTGGCATGAAATCAATGTGGCGCCCATGAGGAGCTACATCGAAGAATGGTTCAAAAAGGATGTCGACTAGATTATTAATGAAGGTCAAAGCTGAGAAAAGCTATAAAAGGACATCAATGAGAAAATGACAAGGCATGGGACACCATCATAGTAAGTTGATATTGGTCACATTATTCCGTATTCATCCACTTACTCTAACAAAGCTTTAACCGAGGACTGATAATTTTCTCTTTCATTTTTCCAGGTCTTGTTGTTTTCCATCGCCGAATTTATTCTTTCTACAAACTTCATTCTTGTACATCTTTTCCTTGTATTTCGCGACAGTCCCAATCCCAATCGTTTTGGCAAACACATTTTTATTTCTTAGAATATGTACTAAACTATATATGTTTTTACAAATTCAAAGACAACTATTTTTGGGAAATATTCTCAAATGTATTTTGTGACTGAGTTTATCTGAATATAAATATTTGAGGTTGTTCTATGGTGATATTCAATGTTTGGTGTTGTTATTTGAAATTTGTATTTCTTCTTAAAATTAACTCATTTCCATGTACATGTTTCTGTTCTATATTGTGCATATATTGCAGCTTCCTATATTTCAAAATATTCTTCGATATACAAAATGTAAAGTCATATATTGTTTTCTCCATTGCTTGTGGGTTAGAGAAAAAATTGTGAGCCCAAAAAGAAATTCAAATTTGAACATGGTTTACATTTGTACCACAAATAATCTATTAAGATACATTAATATGAATACATTTTAAACAAATATAAATAAAATCCTTTTAAACTCGAACCTGACTTTCTCGGGCTCCTAGATTTTTAGCGAGTTGACCGGTTAGCGGACTGCCAGATCCTCATCTCCATCTATATATTCACATCAGGAGATCGACCGACCAACGCCCCTTTCAACACTTATCCAATTATCTCACAGTAGCATCCCAACTTAGCGCTATCGAATTCTTATGCCCCGTATTCGGTGATATACATCTTGCATCCAACACTTCTGTGATATACATTTTTCACCCAACAAGTCTGTGATACACATTTTTCATCCAACACTTCCGTCATTTAAAATTCAACCCTGGACCACTGGAACTCGCAAGCTTCACTATACCCAGGTTCACAACTTTCAAAACATTTTTTGCTCTCTTCAATCCCGACCACATTCCTACCATTCTCAATGCATATTCATTATGCTTTTACTAGAGACAACCTAGTGCACAAGTTCACTTATTTGCATTAACAAGAAAAAAATGTATTCAACAACGATTTACAGGAGCCCGACCGACCCCCGGGTTGGCGTTATTATAAATCTTGCACCCAAAACTTGCATCATCTATAGTTCCGCCATTTACATCTTGCACCCAAAACTTCAGTCATCTATAATTCATCCACAAATTCGAACAATGTTTACATTTGGACCACAAATAATCTATTAAGATACATTAATATGAATACATTTTAAATAAATATAGACAAAATATCTTTAAACTTGAACCTCACTTTCTCTAGCTCCTGGATTGGTCGCGGGTTCCCGGGTTATCTCATCTCCATATATATCATCACATCATCAGCCCAACCGACCACCGTCCCTTTCAACACTTAGCCAATTATCTCACCACCAGGTCTCGACTTAACACTATCGAATTCTTATGCCCCCTATTCCATGATATACTTCTTGCACACAACACTTCCATGATATACATTTTACACCCAACACTTTTGTGATTTACAATTCAACTTTGGACTCCTGGAATTCGTTGTTCATAAAAATTTCAAACCATTTATCACTCTCTTCAATCCTCACAACATTCTCACCATTCATTACGCTTTTACTAGTGACAACTCAGCACACAGGTTTGTTATTCAACCACGATTTACGGTAGTCCGACCAACCGTCGTTTCTTTTCATACCCAGCCAATTATATGGTTGTAGTTCCTTGGGTTGGTGCAACCGAACTCTAATTCCCCGTGTTCCATGGTATACATCTTCCACGCTAAACTTTCATGATCTACAAATCCATACTTAGCCAACTTTATTGCGACAACCTTCATTATACCTGGGTTCACAAAAATTTCAACCATTTATCGCTATGTTCAAATCCCACCACATTCCTGTCCTTCCTAATGTGCATTTATTTTTCTTTTACTAGCAACAACTCAGCACACAGGTCCGCTTATTGGTATTTATAAGAAAAAAACGCATTCAACAACGATTTACGGGAGTCCAACCGACCCCCAGGTTGGCACTATTATAAATCTTGCACCTAAAACTTTCATCATCTACAAGTCTGAAATATACATATTGCGCCCAAAACTTCTGTGGTCTACAATTCGTGCACTTATTGGAACATGGTTTACATTTGGACCACATATAATATATTAAGATACATTAATATAAATACAATTTAAATAATATATTTAAACTTGAACTTGACCTTCTTGAAATCATGGATTGGTCCTATATCATCACATCATGAGCCCGACCGACCGCAGTCCATTTCAACACTTAGCCAATTATCTCTCCGCGGGGTCGCAACTTAGCGTTATCAAATTCTTCTGCCCCGTGTTTCATGATATACATTTTGGTTCGCTTATTGGCATTTATAAGCAAAAAATGCATTCAAAAACGATTCAAGGTAGTCTGACTGACCCCCGAGTTGGCGCTATTATAAATCTTGCACTCAAAACTTTTGTCATCTACAAGTTCGTGATATACACCTTGCACCCAAAACTTCCATGGTCTACAATTCGTCCACATATTGAAACATGGTTTAGTTTTGGACCACAAATAATCTATTAAGATACATTAATATAAATACAATTTAATTAAATATAGACAAAATATCTTTAAACTTGAACTTGACTTTCTCAAACTCGTGGATTGGTCCTATATCATCACAGCATGAGCCCGATCGACCACAGTCCCTTTCAACACTTAGCCAATTATCTCTCCGCGGGGTCGTGACTTAGCACTATCGAATTCTTATGCCCCATGTTCCGTGATATACATGTTGGTTCACTTGTTGGCATTTATAAGAAAAAAATGCATTCAACAACGATTTACGGGAGTCCGATCGACCCCCGGGTTGGCGCTATTATAAATCTTGCACTCAAAACTTTCTTCATCTACAAGTCCGTGATATATATCTTGCACCCAAAACTTCTGTGGTCTACAATTCGTCCACATATTGGAACATGGTTTACATTTGGACCACAAATAATCTATTAAGATACATTAATATAAAATACAATTTAAATAAATATAGACAAAATCTCTTTAAACTTGAAACTGAATTTCTCGAAGTCATGGATTGGTCCTATATCGTCATATCATGAGCCTGACCGACCACATTCCCTTTCAACACTTATCCAATTTTCTCTCCATGGGGTCGCAACTTAGCGCTATCGAATTCTTATGCCCCCTGTTTCGTTATATACATGTTGCAGACAACACTTCCGTGATATACATTTTCCACCCAACACTTCCATCATTTACAATTCAACGTCGGTTCACAAAAATCTCAAACCATTTATCACTCTCTTCAATCCCTGCCACATTCCTGCCCTTCCCAATGCACATTCATTATCATTTTACTATCAATAGCTCAACATACAGGTTCACTCATTGGAATTAATAAGCAAAAAAGGCATTCAAGTTGCTTTTCATATCTAGCCAATTCTATGGCCGTCGGTTCTAGGTTTGGCGCAACCGAACTCTCATTACCCATGTTCTGTGATATACATCTTGCACCCTAAACTTCCTTGATCTACAATTCCATACTTAGCTAACTTTATGGCCACAACCTTCACTATACCCGGGTTCACAAAAAATTCAAACCATTTATCGGTCTCTTCAACCACCCGCCACATTCCCAAGCTTCCCAATGCACATTCATTATGATTTTACTACCAACAACTCACCACACAGGTTCGCTTATTGGCATTAACAAGAAAGAAACACATTCAACTGTGATTTACGGGAGTCTGACCCACCGTCGTTTCTTTTCATACCTAGTTGTCAGGTTGCTCTAACCGAACTTTCCTTCTCCCTTTTTCGTGATATACATATTGCACCCAAAAATTCAGTGATCTACAATTCCATAATTATCCAACTTTATAGCTGGCAATCCTTGGGTTGGCGCTATTATAAATATTGCACCTAGAACTTCCGCCATCTACAATTCCATGATGTACATCTTGCACCAAAAACTTTCGTGCTCTACAATTCCTCCAGCTCACAATCTTCACTCTACCCAGTTTCACAAATATTTCAAAGCATTTATCACTAACTTCCATCCTCACTACCTTCACACCCTTCCCAATGCACATGGATTATGCTTTTACTAGTGACAACTCAACACACATGTTCAAAAAAGATTGTCACTGCTTTGCTTAGTGACAAATCACCATACAAGTTCGAAAGGATTGCCAATGCACATTAATTATTAAATTACTATTCAATGTAATTTCAGTATACCTTTTCATATTTACAATTTTATTTATCATTTCATTTCTAAAAAACATTTGAACATAATTTTTTAATATTTTTTTAACATCTATTATAATTACCGTTTACTTACCATACTATTAATTTATGTTTTTTTAACAATATTACTTGACTCTCCCCATTTTCCAAAAATCACCTTATGAGCTACTTGGCAGGGACTATGCTGCCACGCAACACTTGTTTACAATTTGAGATTTGATATTTATTGATGATGGGTGGAGTGTCTATTAAAAATGTTGTAGTTAAGATTTAAGATTTAACTTATTTAAGATATAAGATTTGATATTTATTGATGATATTTAGTTAATGTTGGATGTTTAGAAACTTAATACACATTTTATTTCCAAAATTACAAACAACATAGAAAGACTTAAGATCTTAAAAATATTTTAGTTATCACTCTTAAATGGAAAGATGTTATTAATAAATATTTACTTACACTTAGTTTCATTTAATAAATAAAAGATGAACTCTGGAGGGAAGATTGCTCCAGAGTTAGCCTACTCCTTTTAAGTATCAAGTATGGATGAAGTAAAAGAGATATTTATCAGTTTAAAATGATATTTATAATTATATATTATATTTATCATTTTTAATGATTTTTAATTTTATATTATAATGGTATATAAAATGTTTTTAAGGGTAATAATGTTTTTACGTTTTTTACCCAGAATAATTTCCGTAGTTTCTAGTGAATCACTTCAACCAATTGAGAAATTGGACATGTGAAATGAGGTGAGTCAATTTTTACTTTGCTTCAATTTTAATTTAAAATATGTAAAGAGATTTAAATATATTTTATTTATTTTTTATTTCAAGTTTCATAAGTAAAAGTTGATTTGAGAGAGAAAGTCAATCCAAAATAATAATTGTTACATTTGTTTTTCTCTTCTTTTCAATATGAGCACTCCACCACCTATTCCAAAAATTCACCCTAACAGGGGAAGGGCCCCCAAAATCACCCTAGAGGTCCTTTAAGATTATATGGAATCAGTAGAAAAAAGAAGAGAAGAGAGAGATTCCAAAATCCAAATAGAGTTAGAAACATTAGAAAAAAGGAGTGAAGAAAGAAACGTAAAACTCCAAATAGAGCTAGAGGCAATGATTGATAAAAAAAAATTAAAGATACCATTCAAACTCAAATAGAGGATATATTCTTAGGGTTCAAGAGTGAATTGCATACAATGAAGGATAGGTTCAAGAAGTGGATAAACATAAACAATCAAACGTTGAAGAAAATCACAACTTGAGAGATAGGATTAAAGAGCTAGAAGAAAAACTAACCGACAATTTGACCCTCAGTAATGTGGAAAACAAACTGGATATCAAACCCATGAAAGAGGAAATTAATAAGCTAATCGAACTGGACAATGAGCTTAACAAAAAGTCCTTGAACCTCATAATTGTTGGTATAAAATCACAACACGAGGGGGATAAACTAGAAATAGTAAAATAAGAATTAAATAATAAATCACAAATTGATACAACTTACCTCATATAAGCTAAGAGGATAGGAAAAATAATTGATCACAAAGATAGGTTGATCGGTGTCAAAGTAAAACCAAAATAAATTAAGGAAGGAAGTTCAAAAGGTAAAAGAAGCCAAGAAAGAAGGAAAATGGGCAATAATTAGAAATAAAAAAGCTATTGTTAAAGATAGAGACCAGAAGGATAATAATAAATAGGAATTTGGGACACTCGGGATCCTTTTTTGGAACTATCGTGGCTTTCCATGGCACAAAGGTCCTATGATAAGTTGGATCCCGAGTGATATTGATGTTATCTGTCTAGTTGAAACTTGGGAGCATGCGGAGTCTAAGGTCCCTAACATAGAAGGATTTGTCTTATGGTCGTCATGGAACAAAATATCCCACCATAGAAGGATAGGGGGCATATCTTGTTATATTAGAAAGAATATTTCTCCTCACATTCAACTTCATAATATTGACCCTCTCAATCAATACATTTGGATAGAAATTTCAGATACCAATGCTAAGAAGATGTATATAGAAATTTGCTATTTTGCACCTATTAATTGTACTTTTTATAATAAAAAAATTCTAGATAACAATTGTCCCTATAATAATTTAGAACAAGATATTTATAGTTTGAAAAAAGAAGCTAATATCCTCTTGCTAGGAGACTTTAATGCTAAGACTGCAACTAAACAAGATACTCTTTTAAGTAATGAATCCAACCACAATATTTGATGGCTAGATGATGACCTTGTTTTATCTAATAGCTGCAAAAGAAGCTATGAAGTCCTAATTGAGAATTTGTTTGGTACTGAGTTGGTCAAACTTTGCAGCTCTCAAGACCTAATAATTTGCAATGGAGTAATGAAGTGGACAAACTCCAACTAGATGACTTGTATTTATGGTTAGGTAGTAGTGTTGTAGATTATGTGATATCTGATATTCTTGTTTCCAACCAAATAGCAACTTTTGACCTTTTAAATGACCATGAACTTGACTTTGATCATAAATCTTTAACCCTAACTCTAAACTTTTCCATGCATAGGAGCACCATTGTAGAGAATTTTGATAATCAAAGGAATTTGTGCTTTGACAAAAGTAAAGTTGACATTTTTCTTAAAGGATTTAAATAGTAAATTAAATATCCGAACTTATAAGGAAAACATTGAATAACTATATCATAATTTTACAACTACCCTTTCCACTTCTATTAACAAGTTCTCTTTCGAGATTTCCTATAAAAAGAATAATAGAATGACCATCCCTTGGTATGATAAAGAATGTAAAATTTCTAGGAAAGCCATTAGGGATGATTCTAATGAGTCCTTAAAACTTGATAAGATCAGTACGTACAAACCCCTAATTAAAAGGAAAAAAATGTACTATATAAATAAAATACAAGGACAACTTTCACAACTATATAAGCTGGATCCTAAGAAGTTCTGGAGTCAAATTCTAAAACTCAATACTAAAGAAAATAATAGGATTCCCTTAAGGGACCGAAATTCCTACCTTAAAAGTCTTTACTAGTTCCCTATTGCCATTGAAACCATTCCTATTGTCCTTACAAAGGAATATTTTTTTCATTAGATGACATAGATTTCCGGGTTAAGCAACTTGAAAATGGGAAAGCTAAGGACATTGAAGGCTACCAAGCTGAAATTTTTAAAATCGGAGGGCCAATCCTTATCCCACACATACACAATATCTTCAATTTAGAATTCAAGCAGGGCTTCCCTAAACCCTGGATGCAAAGCCTCATTGTTCCTATTTTTAAAAATCGGGATAGAAACATTCCCTCTAATTATAGGACCATTATGATTAGCCTGATTTTAGCCAAGCTTTTTGGAATTATATTGGAAAAGAAGATTATCCTTTGGCTAGAAAGTCATGGTAAAAGAGCTAAAGGCTAGGATGAATTTAGGAGATATCATTCAACTGTGGACCATCTTGTTACCTTTAGGATCATTGCAGAGGAGTTCCGCAATACTAAAACCAATATTTTTTGTTGTTTTGTTGACTTTAGAAAAGCTTTTGACATGGTTCCTAGGAAAAACCTTTGGAATAGGTTGGAAGAAATAAAAGTGCCTCTTGAGTTGAGGGATGATGCAATAAGGATGTATGAGAACGTTATTGTTAATTTTAAAAACACTGAGGGCTGGTCAAAAGAGATTAACTGCAATATCAGAGTCAAACAAGGTTGTCCCTTGTCCCCTACCATTTTTGGCATATACATTGACAAGTTTGAAGATTGCTTGGAAAAAGAAGGTTGTGTCGGCCCTACTCTCACTAGTATAGTCATCAATATTCTTCTTTATTTCAATGATATCATTCTTATGGAAAGGACTCCCCATGATCTTGAAAACCAACTAAGAATCCTCAAGGAGTTTTGCTCCAATATGGGTATGCCTGTTAATACCGATAAGACTAAGGTCATGATTATTAAATCAAATAAGATCCCTTATGATACATTCGTATATGAAAACAACAACTTGGAGGAAGTGACTTCATACAAATATCTTGGAATGGATATTCACCACAAGATCAATTGGAATTATAGCATTGAGAAAAGGATTATTGGGGGATGGAAAGATTATTATGGGATTGAAAACAATTGTAAATCAATTGATCTTTGGAGTTGGGATAAGAAGAACCTCCTCTTTGAGACTCTTGTTACACCTGCTATTCTTTATGAATGTGAAGTCTAGGGATGTAGTATCTCTCGTGGATCCTGGAGAAAGATATAGCAAATACAACAAAATTTTATAACATATAATCTCAAAATTAAAGGAAATACGCCCTATCCCATCCTCCTCTTAGAAACAAGCCTCTCACCCATTGAGAGCATGGCTATGACTAGATACCTAATGTATAAGAACAAGTTAAACAACATGGAAGACAAGAGGCTTACTAAAATTACTTCAAAATCGAGTCATAACCACCATCGACTCAAATGAGGATGGCATAAAGATTCACTGTCTTGGCTAAACTATTGGGGAATCATGGAAGACACCATTTTGCAGAATAAAGATACTATTAAAAAAAAAGGTCAATTCAAAATTTAAGGAGAAAATGTGGTGTGATAAAGAGTTAGAGGAAAAAAAAAATTAAGGTATTATAAGGATGTAATCAACCCTAATCTAGAAGATCAAAATTATCTATCTGTTGTGTAAAGAAAAAAATAAACATTTCTAAGATAAGAACAAATCTCACAAGCTCCATAGTGAAATGGGCGTTAGCCAATTCCTAAAATGCCATGGAATGAAAGAGTGTGTCACCTTTGTGACACTAAAAAGGTTGAAGATGAAAATCACTTTCTCTTAGATTGTCCATCCTATACCCATATTAGATCTCATTTTCAAAATCACACTACCAACCTTTTTAACCTCTTAACTCAACAAAAGTATGGTGATCTTGGAAAGATTCTCTTAATGCTTTTCAAGCACAGAAATAAAATTCTAAAGAATCACAAGTAATCACTTACCCTCTTAAGGTCTGATAGACCAATTCGGTCTTAGTGGACGTTAATCATCATCATCAATAAAAAGTTAAAATTTTAATTAAAATAAATTAGAATTTTTAATTTATTTAATATTATATTTAGTTTAATTTATTATATTAATTGTTTTAAATAAAATATATAATACATTTAATGAAAAAATATTGTAAAATAATAATTTTATTATAATAATAATAATAATGACAAATCCACATAATTAATAGTTGTACATAATTAAAAGTAGTTCTAGTTGAGATGGATCAAGTCCATTTTCCAACGATATTTATCTAAGTATGTCAACCACTTTTAATTGTTTTAATTTATGTGGTTGTCTAGGTGTTAATTGTGGGAGCAAACATATCCCATTTTCAGGAAAAACAAATGGGCCTAAATCAGGACAAATTTCGAGGGGTAGTTTGAGTTTCCCATGGATCAAAGTTTCATGCATTTCAAAACCTTACCCCAAGGGTTTTTCCCGATTTTAAACCAATCCAGATGCTCAGAAAATCGATTAAGATTCTAGCCGTAAATTTAAAATGGGGCCGCTCGAGGAAATATTAACTCTAGAGAAAAGATTGATCCCGAGTTAGCCCATTGCGTTTTAATTTATGTGGTTGTCTATATGTTAAATGTGATTTTGAGTTAACATGTCTATGCTCGTGGGTTCCCAGGGTTGTCTATACATAGTTGCGTTCCCAGGGTTGCGAACTCAGAAATTCCATATCCATCTATATATTCACATCACAAGTCAGACTGACTGTTGTTCATTTCCATAGTTATCCCATTTTATGCCCGCCGGTTCCCATCTAGGTGTTACACATTATTTTCGTCATCCCTATGATCGTTAATGATGTAAACCTATATGTTACCTTCAGAGGGGTCAATGGCCTAAGTTCCTGAAGAGAGAAGGGAGAAGAACTTTTCCTGAGAAAAGAAGTTGCATTTTCCTATGTAAAAACCTTATAAAAAGGGAAGTTTGCAGGTTGCTATATAGGCAGAGTGCGAGAATGACCCATTCTTGCAGGTTGCACTATAGATAGGGTGCGAACACCTCGCAGGTTTCTTTATAGCTAGGGTGCGAGAATTCCAGCACGTGGGAAAAATGAGCGTTTTCTCGAATCTTCTAGAAGGAGAAGCTTCTG
>JASDQU010372627.1:15657-27979 GCA_032191745.1 Picea mariana
ATACATCGATGTATCGAAGAATATGAAGAAGGGTAATTTTGTGAGATACAAAGTATCTCATATGGATATTGATTATAAGGAGAAGAAGGCTCCAAAGATGATTGAACAAATCCCTCTAGTGCAGTTGATCACTCTTCAGATCATTAGGAAGAGTTAGTAGAGCCAGAAGGGTCTACCCAAAATAATTGCAGTAACTAGGAAGAGACCAACATGGTCTTATGACACTTTGCATGATGCAAAGACATATAAAATTGACAAGACATATCATGAGGAGAAGATGGCTCCACCAGTGGTGAGGCAAGTGGCCCCACCAAATACTAGCTCAGAAGGAGCTAGAGTTCAGAGGGATTCAACCCTCAAGATCCAGTAAGGAGGAACATACTCCCCAGTACCATTCATAGGATACTGCAGAGGAAATCATCACATACATAGGGAGTATATGGCTTGGGACATTATAGAGACTCAGAGTGAGCCTCATCTTAGCAAGAGTCGGTGGCTTAGAGAATTTCATTCAGGAAGTATTCCTCCTCATATCCATATGGGAGAGAGAGATGTCTTCCAAGACTGACAGACAGGTGTCATGATTTGAGGAGACTATATCGAAGCTTCAAAGGCTTCAAGGAGATATGAGACCTCCCGGGAAGATTCCCTAGTTTCAGTGATAGAGGAGGAAGCCAGTCAGAAGGACTGAGATATGGATATTTTTCCTTGAGACTAGAAGGGAAGTCAGTAGTGACTTCCAAATTGATCTACAAGATAAAACATGTTGTTGATGGTAGCATAGATATGTAGAAGCCTTATTTATGTCCAAAGGATTCTCCCAGCAAGAGGGAGAATAATACAATGAGACCGTTTCTCCAATAGTCAGAAGAAGTATACATACAGAAGACACAATATACGTGAGAAGGATTCTCATGTCTGTAGATTAAAGAAAGATTTGTATGGGCCTAAGTAGGCACCTAGGAMATGATATGCTACATCAGAAAATTTATTGATGAGATTGGGATTTACCAAGAGTAAAACAGATCCCAGCCTGCACTTCAAGATTGTGGATGGTGGACCAGTGATATTAATTTTATATGTGGATGACTTGTTTCTAACAGGAGATGACAAGCTCATCACTGAGAGTAAGAGRAAGCTTATTGCAAAGTTYAGATGAAATACCTAGGCATGGTGCATTGCTTCTTAGGTTTAGAAGTGTGGAATAAACCTGATGAGATTTTCTCGTGCCAAGGAAAATATGTTGTAGAGATTCTAAATAAATTTAGAATGATGGATCGTAAAGCCATGCCTACATCGATGTTGATGAATCTAAAGTTATTGAGTGATACATATTCAGAGGAAATGGATGCTACCATGTATGGAAAGATGATTGGTTTGATGATGTACTTGACAAACACGAGGCCAAATATATGTTTTGGGGTGAACACATTATGTTAGTACATAGTTGAGCCTAGACATGTTCACCTGATTGCGGAAAAACATGTGATGAGGTACATGAAGAGTATAATTGATTATGGACTCAAAAATATCTCAGATCATGAGATAAGATTGCATGGCTACACAGATTCAGATTGGGCAAGTAGTGTCACACACCGGAAGAGTACATATATATGTTGCTTTCGTTTTGGATCAGATGTGATCTCATGGCTCAGTAGGAAGTGGACTTGTGTGGTTCTTATTTATGCAAAGGYAGAGTCTGTAGCAATGAGTTCAKCTTGTGGTGAAGCAGTGTGACTTCAGAAGCTGATTACAAGATTGTTTGATCTTGAGTTGGAGGCAACCTGTATCCTTTGTGAAAACCAGAGTGGCATAAGATTGTCGAGAACCCAATGTTTCATGAWAGGTCTAATCATATCGAGATAAAGTACCATTTTATTCGAGAGATKGTACAAAATGGAGYAGTGAAGCTMMAGTATGTCCCTACCRATGAACAGGAAGMAATTGTGTTGAATACGTCTCTATCTAGAGTGAATTTAGAGTACTTTAGATATAATCTTGGTGTGGTCCAGAAGGACTTTACCTCATGACAGGGAGTGATGTGTTACATATGTGACTCTAGGTGCAACATAGTGTGGTGCAGTAACGTTAGGTTCATGTTTGGGCACTAACTGTGGCATCAATCATCATGATCTCGCACAAAGTCAGTAGACGTGGATCCTTTGGGGAGGACATGTGTTCCCAGCTTCAGGAAGTGTAAATTGTGGACCCTTCGGGGAGAGTGTATTTTCTTGATAGCTAGAGGACCAACCTATGTCGTTGGAGGATGACTAGCCTAGGGCTAGTGGCTGGACTCTGGACCAGATGATGACTAGCCTGGGGCTAGTGGCCGAACTTTGGGTTGGATGATTCCTAGATTGGGGCTAGATGTGTAGTCTATGTGCACTACATCACCTAACCCTCATGGTTATATGTATGGTCTATGTGGGGCTAGAGGACTGGTGTGCCAACTAGGGGACTAGCTTAGGGATAGTGGTCAGACTTTAGGTCAGATAATCCCTAGTGAAATCTAGATTTCCATCATTGTGTGAGTTGGAAGAAATCCCTGCCATGATTTTTAAGCCCACTGATGAGATGCTTGTAATGTACTKAATGTTGTGCGCTGGCGAGTTACTAGTTCCTTGTGAACTAGATTTCAAATTCAATGTGAGCTGACAAGTTACTAGTTCTGTATGAACTAGATGTCGACCAGTAGTGTGAAAGATGATTCCCAGTTAGAGTGTSRATCAGTAGTATCGAAGGTTACTAGATAAAGGACCAACTAGTAGTGTTAGAGGTGTTTTCCAGTTAGATGGATAATGGGTGGCTATGATGGTGGTACTTGTTACATGATATGTTTGATCATGAGATAGCCTATATGGATATGACACTTGTTACATGATTTGTTTGATCATGAGATAGCATGTATGGCTATGACACTTGTTGCATGACCTTTTTATCATGAGATAGCCTGTGTGGATATGGAAATGCTACCTGTAGACTGGTCTGCAAGACCATGTGACTCTTTCCCATGCCATGTGAGATGGATGGATGTGTCTGAGACCACTACATGAAAAAAATCTTAGTTAATACTTCCCTAGCTAAGAGGGTGTGTTGATGTTTTGGTACCCACGAGAGGTATTAACCTTCAAGTGTAACCTTTGTACTTAGATTAGAATATTATGAAATTAAGAGAACCATTAAACAAATGTGCGGAAACCCTAGAAGAGAAGTCATCCCAAGAATAATAATAATAAAGAAATAAGAAACCCAGAAAGAGAAGTCGACCCTGCCAAAAAWATCAAAGTAAATTATATTTGCTAGAAAAGAYAGGTTGGTCTTGTGGGAAAATTTCATTAGCAGAATAAGTATAAATAAGGTGACGCCTTAGCTCATTTGTACACTCACTCACTTAGCCAATGCACAATTCTAAGGAGGAACTACAGTGGTAGCTAGGGCACAAGTTTGGAGAGTTGCAGTTGTAGCTGGAGAGGGCGCAAGTCTAGAGGTATGGTGTAGCAATATTACTGGTATCTCTCTTGTGCTTATCTTGGAGTAAGGTACGCTATCTTTGTATGGTTATTGTGTTGTTGTTGTTGCAACATTATTGTGGCTAGGGTTTATCTATTTGTTCTAGTGTATACTTGCCGGAATTATTCTAATTAAAGGTTAGTTTGTTCAGGGGTGAAATATGTGAATGCCTATGGTTGGGTGAAAATGAAGTGACATTGTCTATGGTTAAAAAAGCATACCAAAATTTTAACATGAAGTAGTTGTCCCATGTGTGAAACCAACATAGATGATGCATCCAATCAACACAAAGGTGTAAGAGACTTCTCAATGAAAACTTCCTTCACTCTCTACTGTTTATAGCTTGATTGGATGCCTCGTAGAAAATGTGGTTGATTGTGCATTAACACATTGTCACTGTAGCATTTATGATGATGCACATTTCATTCAATAGTACTTAACAATGCATCATGAACAACACAATTGGTAGGGCATATTATGTTGCACCTTATGCAGTGTGTTGCCCTAAAAATAATGCACTACATTGATGCAACATGTATCAACACCCTTGAAGGTGTGTGAAAATGAACGTAGGCACACTACTCTAAAATATTTTCAAATTTTAATCTATCAGATATGGAGCATGCAGATCAAAATTGGAAATTGAGTCACTTAACGTAAGGGTGGGGATACAATGAAGAGAAGCATCAATTCTTAGAAGGGAGGAAAGTACAATGAAAATGATGAAAATTAGGAAAAGCAATTAGATTAATTTTTATTTTACCCTAATTGCAATGTAGTTCAAAATTTAATGGATTGGTATGCCTTTCAGAATAGTGCAATTATATGCTTAGAAAATTATGATACACCAAATTACTTTTTTTTTAAAACCTAGATACCCACTTCTATACTAAAGACTTTTGCTAAAATAGATATGGGAGAAGGGAACTTTAACAAACTATATTTTCCTTGTATTGGATGAGATGTAAAATGTATAAACCCAACTTGTTCATTCCATATTAGTCATTTAGAGTAGTTTTGAGAAATAGGAAACCATGTACCTTTCCTCTCCTAGATAACTTGTAGGATGGATTTTTGTAGTCACGCTTGAGCAATTACAAGAGGAGATTAAAATTATTTAACGTGAGGTTGTATCATAGTTGGAAGTTGTAGAGAAAGTGGTCAATGAATGTGAGATGAACTTGGCACTCGTTCGAGTTTATCTTTGAAAAATGGCACAAGCATTTATAGTCCTTTAGAATGTAAATTTGAAAATGAATATTTTGAGTAAATTGAGGAAGAAGAATGTAGAGGTTGCTAACTAGATATTTGTAGGGATGGAGCCTAAGGTGAGGGAGGAACTCTTATGTATGAATAATAAATTAAATCATTTTTCCTTACATTATTATGTTAATGCATAATTTTGAACGATTTAATAAAATATGGCTAACATTATTAAAAAAAAATTTATATTTATATATATATATATAATATTTATGTATTTGTATATTCACTTTCCCTCTTAGTATGTTAAATCATGAAATCAAATCCACCTACTTGTGCTTTCTTTTATATACACATTATTGTTCATGAGATCTATAAAGTGATCCTAAAAGTTTACTTCATAATTTTTATTTTTGTGATTTTAAAAGGTTATGAGATCAAATCCACTAACACATTATTGTTCCACTAACACATTATTGTTCATTAGATCTATAAAGTGATTTTAACAATTTACTTTGTGATTTTGAAAGGTCACGAGATCAAATCCACCTACTTGTTCCTTCTTTTACGTTAGATCTCTGAAGTGATCTTAATCGTTCTAAAGTTGTTATGACGAATAATCACAGCGGGTCTGGGAAACAATATGGATATATTGTGTGGGCCATAATCGTCGGTCTATTTAAATCTAGTTTCTATACATGGGATGAGATTATAAAGTGGTGGAGCCACACTATTTGTCAGTTCATAGATTCCATTATTGGCCTACCTTGAGTACCCAAGGTACACTCTATGAGCCCTAATTATTCGTAAAAAGAAAGCGACGAGTCGCATGCGATACTCCAAACTGACTGACTTGCAGCGCTTTCTTATAAACGAAGAGGTCCACAGCTAGCGAGTCCCACCAAATCTAAATTCACATAGACAAATAGGAGTACTAGCACAGGAACGCCGAAAGGTATTGGCTAAGAATGTGTGTCTTCAATATAAAATGTCTGTGGTAATCTGTGTGTGGTAATATGAAACGTTGGTTACATTAAGTTTAATTCTACTTAATCATTTAAACGTGGCAATTACATATCCTTACAATAATTTTTTAATGTGATTAGGTAAATGTTAAAAAGTAATGATAAATGCAAGAAAGTTATGAACAATAAATCTGACCCATTGATTTTGGGGGATGACTAAGAATATGCCAACATCTTCAATGCATAGCCATCAGATTAGGGTTTAAGGTTAAATAAAATTAAAAGATCATTAATTGTACCCAATATCAATAAGTATACGCCTTTCAACATAAAAATCTTAACCTCCTTCCCCATATATATATATATATATATATATATATATATATATATATATACACAAAGTGAGCTGGTGAATACGGTGTTAAAACCCCGCACATGCAGTTAAAATGACCTCAAGCATGGCGTTAAAAAATAAAAGAAACCTCTCTCGTGTATAAGAAAAAAATTAATTGATCATTACGAAAGCGGTTGACTTCCACACTTCATAAAAAAAACTAATGTCATTCACACTTCAAACGTGGAATGAGGAATTAGACTGTTTACATTCCAACATTTTAATCTATGATAATAAAAACTTTCACGATAATAAAAATTTACATGGATATTAATTCTTGTTAATCATCTAAATATGGTAATCATACAATTTTACAGTGATTTCTTAATATCATTAGGTAAATGTGAAAAAGTAAACAGGTTAACTGATGCATTCATAAATGCAAGTTATGAACAATGAATCATATTCATTGATTTGAGAGGAGGATTAAGAATATGTTAGCATCTTTTATTGGTAGCCATCAAATTAGGTTTTTAGATTAAAAGATCATTAATTGTGCACATTTTCAATAGGTGTAAGCCTATCAACTTAATAAAAGATTAAGTAAAAATAAATATTATGTAAATGTATATATAATAAAAGTATTTTGAACATCAAATATATAACATAAAAGTTGGTTTTGGAGTATGATCTAAAACTGTTTTTGGCTTTAGAGTATGAATTAAAATAGTTTTTGTTTGGTTAAGAGCAACGGGTTAACGTTTCCTTATCCTACCAGTAACAATTTATTCCAAGTAGTATAGTTTTAGCTCATGGGCTAATTTTCCAAGGTTTTTCCAAAAACCAGATTAGCTATCTTAAAAATGATTCACCCAAAAATTCTATAGGATAAAATTATTTTACCTTAAAAATAGCCAAAATTTTATAAAAACTATATAAAATCCTTATAAATTTGGATATTTTTACAAAAATATCCCCAAACATTTATAATTGACATATGAAGGATTAGTAAGATTCACCAAAGTTTTTACATTTTAAAATAAATTTCCATCCTTAAAATCATCCCTAATCAACGTGCATATTCTAAAATAATAACCAGTGATCATTATCCTTATGCCCGATTAAAAATCTAAGTTATTATAAGTTTTCTTTTTTGACTGCTGTAAAAAAAAAAAATTTACATTTATCATGATAAGAATCTTTTAAAAACCAACAAATTTGACCTTTGACGTTTTTAATTTAGATCGGTGCTGTTACAACAAGGCAGTCTGAAGAAAAAGTGGTTTCTTAATTAATGCAATGAGCAGAGATGTGTCATGGCCGATTGGGAAAACAATAGAAGAGTGTCAAGTGACTGCGACGTGGCTTCTTTCGCTGCCACAAAACAATAACGACGATTCTGAGTATTATTACGAAAACATATGAATAGCGGACACATCTCTGAACATCACAGAGTGGAGAGGAAGCAAGGTATCAGAAGCAACGTGTGCGCATGTGAATAAACTTAATATTTTCTTCTGGCCGATACAGTACCCACAGAGCCTGCACGTTCTCGATTCATTTTTCGTTGTCTCCATTGGATTGTGGGAAATGAATAGAACGACGGAATATGTCTCTTTACGTGAAAAGCCTCTCACTTTTAATATCGCTCTGTTCTTTGGCTTTTTATTTGTCAACACTAATTTAAATGGACTCTCAGAATTATAAATGTCGAGCACATGCATAGATTCGCTCGCAGCCAGTAGATCATATATATCTGACATTAACACCGAACTCCGTTCATCTTTCCGACTTTCTGTGTGAGTTAGTTGGGCCATGGCAAACCTGGTGTAAATGTACGTGGAATGGAATGTACTATGTAGCCAAGCCCATGTGACATTTTTTCTGAAACTGTTTTATATCATGTACAGAGATTCTCAATATTAGCATGTTGCCAACTATCCCAGAAGTCTTGGTATTCAATGCTAAAAAAAAAATTAGGTCGTTTGTCCATTCACTCTGCATAAATAAAGGCCTCTGGTACAGTGTAACTAAAAACAGCAAAATTGATTTATAATGGAGGATACAGATCTCCATGAAYCCTTATGGATCTTTATTCCTTTATTCATCTTCTCTCCATCTTTGTCATCTTGGYATTTGTGACAGTTCGTATTTCAAAGCTAATCTGATTGCCACCAGAAACTGTCTGTTCTATGATTGTATTAATGATTGTATCTTACTTCAATGTAAGATGGTAAACGGGATATTATGTATGTGGATAATATAACTTAGAAAAAAWATCTGAGGAATATGATCCGTCATAATGACGAGGAACCATGGCAAGAAAACCTGCGACTACACAAAATTCGAAGTTCAGTTTCATTTTTCTCAGAGACTAGACATCGAGAGGTCGTCCATAAAGAGATTGTTCAGATCATTAAATTCACAGAGCCATTGTTGTTATGAATTTGTAACTTGGTTGGTTTTCGTAATAGTGTAACATTGTTTGCTATTACCATAATTTCTATACAGTTAATAAGTATGGGCATCGGTTGAAAATTGAACTTGAAACCTCTTTTACATATTTTATTTTATTTATACAGCATTTATCAATGAGTCTACACCTTATTGACATTAGTCTTATAACATATAAGATTAGTAAAAAATTAAAATAGTTTATTGTAAAGTTTGAATATAAAAATGTTAACCATTTAAAAATATAGTAAATATTAAGTTTTGTAGGACATTTGAGAGTTCACAATAAATTATAAAAGGATTGCATTTTTAATATAATTTATTTTTAAAATGTTTAAATTTGTAATGTTTTTTTGGTGTTTTAAAATATTTTCAATTTGTATTTTTAATATAGTTTATTTTTAAAATATTTAAATTTATAAGGTTTTTTTTGTGTTTTAAAATATTTTCAATATAAATTTTATTATTATTATATGAACAAATTTAAGAAGTTCTGAAAGTATTCAATCTCTTGAAAATAATTGATTATATCTCTTTTATTTATTTACCACACTTTACCAGACATATTTTATTTTGTTTTCAAAGTAAATATAAATGTTTTTGTTGTTTATATGGTTTCATCTTTTTGTTTTCATTTACTTTGAGATATGGTTTCATCTTTATGTTTTTATTTAATTTGAGATAAGAAATCATCATTTTTATTTATTTTATGTTTTCATTTACTTTGAGATATGGTTTCAACTTTATGTTTTAATTTGAGATAAGAAATTATCATTTTTATTTATTTTATGAAAAAATTCAAGAAGGTATGAAAGTATTATTTTTTTTAATAAATTGAATTTATTTATAAATATATTGTTATTTATTTTGTTTCTTTTTTTTCACTTATGTAGAAATAAAAAAATATTTTTTAAATTTACTTTATCAACAATTTTAAGAATTTAGGAAAATATTTAAATTTTTTGATAAAAAATTTGATTATTTCTTTTTTATTAATTTATAACACATATTATATACATCTTATTCTTAATTTCTCCTTAATTTTCAAAATAAATATAAATGCTTTTCATGTTTATATTGTTCAAGTTTCTTGTTTTTAGATATATATATATATATATATATATATATATATATATAATGTTTTTTCATTCATGTTTTACTATAATTTTTATATATTTTATAAGTAGATATTTTATATTGAAAATAATGTTTTTTCATACATATTTTATAATAATTTTTATTTTTTTTATTAGGTCGAAAGGCATATATCTATTGGAGATGGCCACAATTAATGATCTTTTAATCTTAAATTCTAATCTGATGGTTATGCATTGAAGATGCTGGCATATTTTTAGTCGTCCTCCAAAATCAATGAGTCGGATTTATTGTTGATAACTTCTTTGCATTTATAAATGCATTTGTTAACCTGTTTACTTTTTAACATTTACCTAATCATATTAAGAAATTATTGTAACATCAGTTATCAGCGCGTTTCATTTCTCATTCTCTACCTTATTCTGTCAGGGGTTTCATTCGTTTCATTTTCTACCTCATGTTTTCATGAGCACCCATTCTGGTTCAAACCCTACTCGAAAGTAATATGAAAGGCGTAATTATTCTTCATCCCTTTGTCAGTGGAGGTTAGGTGTAATTATTCTTCATCCCTTTGTCAGTGGAGGTTACCTCGATGAGATGTGGAGGGTTTGTTTTCTGTATGGGATTTAGTCACTGTTTGTGTGATGGGCTGGGAAGTTCGCAGCTTCTTCATGCATGGACTTGACATTTTTACTGAATTTTTTTAACAAGAAAAGTTTTTCTATTAACCGTAAATTTTTCGACGTTCACCAACCACAAATTAATGGCTATGCTAGTTACTTATACTTTATAAATAAATATTCGTGATACATTGAGCCAATATTTATAAGTTATACTGAACTAATATTTATAAGTAATAAATTGAGCCAATATTTATATATGTGATTACATATTGACCCGCTTTCTTCTCGAGCGAGAGCCATAACCGGTTTTGCCAACCAGGAGGCTAGGGGAAACATATCGGAGTTAACTCGACAAATTGAACCAAATGGCCATTTTCATGCTAAAAATTTGAAAATAAGGTTTTTTTATCTATATTTTACTAAATATATTTTATAAGTAGATATTTTATATTGAAAATAATGTCTTTTCATCCATGTTTATTAAAATTTGTATTTTTGTTTTCTTACTACCAAAATTAATACAATTATAAAATTTGTATTTTTGTTTTTTTACTTTATACTAAAAATAATACAATTAATAATTGATTAAACAAATCTTCCAAATTCTCAAATTTAATTTACTTTCATCATATTTTTTATTTATTGAAAATTATTTTTTGTTATTTTATAGACAATTTTCCACTTTCCAACCCTCATCACTAATGTCAAAATAAATCACTTATGTAAAAATAAGAAATTTATTTTATGAACAATTTTAAAAATTTAGGAAAGAATTTAATTTTTTTAGTAAAGAATTTGATTATTTCTTTTGTATTAATTAAGGAAGGAAGTTCAAAAGGTAAAAGAAGCCAAGAAAAAAGGAAAATGAGCAATAATTAGAAATCTAAAAAGAAGAAAAATGGATAATAATTAGAAATGGAAAAAGAAGGATAATAATAAATAGGAATTTGGGACACTCGCGATCCTTTTTTGGAATTGTCTTGGCTTTCCATGGTGCAAAGGTCTTATGATAAGTTGGATCCCGAGTGATATTGATATTATCTCTCTAGCCCAAACTTGGGAGCATGATGAGTCTAAGGTCCCTAGCATAGAAGGATTTGTCTTGTGGTCAGCATGGAACAAAAAATCCCATTGTAGAGGGATAGGAGGCATAGCTTGTTATATGAGAATGAACATTTCTCCTCACATTCAACTTCATAATGTTACCCTCTCAATCAGTACATTTGGATAGAAATTTTAGACACCAATGCTAAGAAGATGTATATAGCAATTTTCTATTTTGCACCTATTACTTCTACTTTTTATAAAAAAAATAATCTAGATAAGAATTGTCCCTATAATAATTTAGAACAAGATATTTATAGTTTGAAAAATGAAGGTAATATCCTCTTGCTATGAGAATTTAATGTTAGGATTGCAACTAAACAAGCTACTCTTTTAATTATTGATTCCAACCATAATTCTTTATGCCTAGATGAGGAGCTTGTTTTATCTAATAGCTACAAAAGAAGCTTTGAAGACCTAATTGAGAATTTGTTTGGTACTGAGTTGGTCAAGCTCTGCACCTCTCAAGACCTAATAATTTGCAATGGAGTAATGAAGTGGCCAAAATCCAACCGGATGACTTATATTCATGGGCTAGGTAGTAGTGTTGTAGATTATGTGATATCTGATATCCCTGTTTCCAACCAAATAACAACTTTTGACCTTTTAAATGACCATGAGCCTGACTCTTATCATAAACCTTTAACCCTAACTCTAAACTTTTTCGTGCATAAGAGCGTCATTGAAGAGAATTATGATAATCAAAGGAATTTGCGCTTTGACAAAAGTAAAGTTGACATATTCTTAAAAGATTTAAATAGTAAATTAAATCTCCTAACTTATAAGGAAAACATTGAAGATGTAATATACCAAACATAAAAAGTATGCAAAACAGAAATAAAATGCTAGAAATGTAACACCCCTAAACTGATAAATGATTAAAGATTATTAAGCAAGATTTAATTAAGAAAGAATTACAGTTAATAAAATAACATTGATTGCAGACTGCATTCAATGATCTGATAAACCAATTTAAAAGACAGTCAGTAAGAATGGAGATAACAACAGAGTTACGTATGCACAAGGTTGCGTAT
>JASDQU010372627.1:34648-51363 GCA_032191745.1 Picea mariana
TGTTGTGGATTTGCAAACATGAACTCTCGTTTGTTCAGTTTGTATGTATTTGTGTAGAGCCCCATGGTATTTCAGAACCAAATGTCGTTTGGAGTCTTTGATACCCAGATTGGTGCGCAAGGTATGGAAGGTATTGGTGAACTCTGGAACTGCTTGGCCCCTCTCTTGCCGCAGTGTGGTCCATCTCATGTATGGGTCCTCATAGTTTCCAATAGGATAATATTGTTCCTTTACCACATCCACAAAAAAATCCCAAGTGGGCTCAGTCCCATATATTCCAGACTCCTTTGTGGAACTTTGCTCCCAGTAAGTTTCCCACAAATGTTTGACATGAGGGAGATCTTTAAGGAGTGCGAAGGTGATCTTTTCTCCGTCAAAAAAATTGTGAGCAGAGAAATAACCTTCTAGTAGAGTTAACCATTTTTCTAGGGATTTTGCATCTATCTGTCCTTCAAATACAGGAATATCAAAATTAAATTGTACCTTGAAAGGCAAGGTGCTTCCAAAGTGGCCACTTTATGAAGATGCGTCTGTCGCTATCGTCAGTCGTTGAAGGATGTGGGAAAAATTCTCCATCATTTCGTCCCTCTGTCGCATGAGAGCTTGCTCAAGCAATAGACCGATAGGATTGTCTGCTTCGTCATTTTTTTATTTTCTTCCGCCATTGAGGGTTTCTTGGGTGTGTGAGATTCTTCAAGAGAGACAAGATCAAGACCCAACTTGATATACTCAGACCTCATCGGGGACATTCACTGAAAAACGATCAATAACAGCCTGCTCTGATACCACTGATCCGGATTATTTTCAGCATGAAATGAGAGCGGAGATATATTAAAGAAATGCACAGAGATATCGCAAATATTCAATAATATAACATAAATATATCAGAGATGTAATCATAAACATAGATATACAGTAATACATGATTTCTATTAATGAAATAATGTACAGAGACTGCAAAAATATAGAGTGAAAGACTCGTTAGAATGGTGGCAGCTTATCTCTGAGAAGAGATGTTACAGCTACTCGCATTCTCAAGAAGATGGTTACAATGAGGCTCTGAAGGAATTTTTACAATAAGAAAGAATGAAAAAAACCCTATACATCCAAAAACCTAACTCTAGGAGATGAAGCGCCAAAAGTCATGTGGGCCCCGTTTGGGTAAGTTAGTACAACAACTTCCCGGGGTCCGTAACTTTTGCATACGATATCTGTTTTAGGCAAGTGATAGCCCGTTGGAAAGGTATCATTGAGGAGATTCATTTTGGGGGATCAATGATGCCTTTGGCTATAATTTAGGAGATCAATCCCGAAAAACCTTCATTTAGGCCCTGAAAATGGCCCCGGAAGTTAAAACCTACTAAAAATAGTAAATTGCCAAAATTGTCAGAAAACTGTTTTGAGCTAGTTGGAAAAGGTGGGTGGCCACCAATATCCACCTGGATCAGAGGACAATGAACTCTTATGTTCATATGTAGCGGGAAAACAATGAACTCCTCGGTGCTACTATTAAAGAATAGTTAAATTCCACTACTGAGACAAAGATCACAACACCTTTGAAGTTGTTCAACACCTGTGAGGTTGTTGATGCCACGCGGAGATGTACCCAACACATATTATATGGACTATGCATAGGAAAATATTTAATGTTAGTGAAGTAATGCTAACTTGAAAATTCGCATTACTTCATCGTGTAGGTAGTTTCTTAAGTTCAAGTCCAAACCAGATAAAGAATGTGAAGTTATAGCCTAAGTTTGCCTCGATATGAGGCCAAATAAGAGGCCAAACTCAAAACTTAGGATAAAATATCAAATGCAAGTCTAAAAATTTAGGAATTTGCAAAAAGTTTATGTTAAATTCTTGGTTTCTGTGCAAGATTAATAGATCCTTATAAAACTGATTACTATAGTCCCTACCAGCCCGAAGGGCGGGGACTAATAATAAAAAAGAATCAATACATATAAGGCATAGCTATTGAATATGATTACGATATTATTGTTTTGAATGGAAAATAAATCAATTGACAATAAATGACTTAGATATCATCATTTCATTGTTTATCTGGAAGATAAGTGTTTACCCAAGGTTCCCAGAAGGTCATTTGAATCCTCAACTTTCCATCTTCAACCTCTTAACATTGTAGTCATTTCCCAAATGCTTGACCCACATGATTGAGGATTATGTTTTCTTAAGTGTTTGATAAGCCAAATACTATTCTTGCTATGCAAAAAGATATGTGAGTTTAATCACTTTTAGAATTTATCTAGATATGAAATAATTTGCAATAAAGTCATTGGTGCCAATGTTGATAAATCTCATTGCTTTCTTTGAAAACATGACAACCTCCTCTACTCTTGTTAGCATGGCGACAAAAATAATGTTCTTGGCCTCTAAAAATCCACGGAAAAATTTGAATATATTGTTGCAAGGTTTGCCATCAAAGCCAAGTGGCCCATTTGAAGCTTACCCTAAAAAAGCAATGAATGCCTATTTTCCATGAAACATTAAGATAACTAGAGAAAATAAAAGGATAATTGGGTAGTCCTATTTGTATCATTAGCTTCCATATCAAATGAAATGATCTCTTTGTTAGGCACTTTTCCAACATTCTTGAATGTGACATCATTAGTTTCCTAAGTCTCTAAAACGTTTGTTCTTCATCATTCATCCTAATTTTCTTTATTTGTTTTATCCGCTAGTAATGAGCCACAACTACTCTTTTCTCTATTGTATTTATATTAAGAACCCAAATTTTTCCAATGAGATCTTCTCTTGTAAATTTATAATAGCTTCATTAACATTGTGTTGAGCATTTTGGTTGAAAGTGGTAAGTTTTTTTCTTAGTATAGAGGGTTTGATTTGTGTGGTGTTGATAAAGAGTCTAATGATGTTTATCTAGTACTGGTTTTAAGGAAAGGCTTAGTTATTGATTCTTTATTCGATTAGGAAGAGGTTATCCAATAGTAGGTTGAGCATTTGAGTAAACAACTATTGTTTACCTTGATCCATTGCAACATATGTATTAGTCAAAATATTCTTTAAAGTAGGATTTATGTAAATTTGTAAGAATCTCTTGGCCATCATTTATGATGCTAACAAAACCATCAAGGAAGATAATAACATCTACGTTTTTGGAAAACCCAGGTTGAGCCTTATCAATGGTGTTGTCCAAAAAAAATTAATCTAAATGATGGCGACCATGAGGCTCAATGCTTCCTCAACCAATTTCGTACTAGATTTATCTAGCAGCATATGATTTTGAAGTGGGCGAATCATATGACGGTTTTTTCTAAGCAATTGATGACATGAAAACCTCAAATGGTGGTAGGATATGTACTTTATGGGGGCTTCACCTTGTTGACCAATATCTAATCATGTTCATTCAAAAATGGGGTACGAGGGGTTTATAGGGATTGGGGGTATAAAAAGGGGTATCTTGTAAAAGAAGGGATATCTAGTAAAAATAAGGGTTGTCTTATATTTGAAAGATGTATTTGGAGGGTTCAACAAAAGGATTTTGGGAGGTATTTTTCAATATCTACCTTGTTTTCTCCAAATTTATCAATACAAATAGATTGCATTAAATCAATTTGCAACCCTCGTGAACTCTTTAGCATCTTCTTTCCTTTCATATCCAATACTTCCATTAATTTTTGGGATATAAGAAAATATTCTGATGGTGAAAATGTTTATTCACTTTGTCTAACCCTCCAAACATGATGTTAAAGCTCACATAAATAGAACCAATCATTTCTTACATATGTATGTGCATGATTTGATTCTAGCAAGCAAGTTGTTAGTGACCTTGTGTATGTGAGACACTAAAGAATTTTTTTTTAAAGCATATGTTCCCAAAATTGATCAACCCACATGGTGGTAGCCTTAGGTCATTCCAATTGAAAAAAATTGCACGAATGTTTCATATGGAAACAATACCTTTTATCATTTTCCAATATGTCATCATAACCTCCATTGGAGACTACCAATGGCACTCCACTATGAGAATATTTTGTTAACAATAAAAAAACTTTGCTAGTTCCCAATGCATTGGAAAAATTACAAAGATTATTTTTAAAGTCCCCACCAACATAATTTGTAGTTACTCTACAATATAGTTTGTCACCTTGATTCCAGTGCCTAGTTTAGCATGTCAATCTCTCACATCCAATCTCTAATTGGCGAATGGATTTTGTTGTGCGGTATATGGTGTGGTATTTTGGCGTGCTATGTGTAGCGTTCCCTCAGCCACCCACAGGCCGGGGTCGCCACTCCAGAGAAATCTCTCATGCTCTGACACCAGTTGGTAACATCCCCAGCCTTATATAGGTTGGACCATGCTACTCTAGGGAATGATTTTGTTCTCTTATTACAGATCATACGGTAACATACCCAGTAATCGACTGATCTATGCCACATAAACTTTCTCTTAAAACTGCATGCAACTTAAACACATGCATACAGTACTCTTGTGGAATATTTACATATAAACATAAACAAACCATTACATTCTGTAATATACGACTTTATACTAAAATAACAGTAACCACAGATATGCAGCATATACAGGGAATTACCCATAAACATTCAGAAAATTATAATCACATATATGATAAACCGTAACATAGGCATGTAAATAACAAAGCATCATATCATTCTATCATATGCTTGGTACTTATATTGGAAATATCGTCACCAAATGCGTACAGACTGTCCACGAACCTCCTAGCCTTAGACTACACTGTTCATCACTCTCAACAGTGAGTCACCCCTGAGCTGGGACTAAAATCCACCCAGGGTAAAGGGTTCCTAACCAAGATAAGGCTCATGGACAAAAGGAAAGACTCTGTCTCAGGTGCTCACTCAACTAATAGCCTACAACCTCTCATTCCCCACATGCATGTCCCACCCAAGGAAGTGTGCCCCTTCTCTGCTCAACAGTCCCTCAGCTGCCCCACTTCCCTTCCAGGGCTTCAACAACAGGCTGGACTAGAAGTCTCAGAGCGTTGTAGCTACAATTTAGCACCTTCAGGAATCAATCCCAAAAAATTCTCTCGCTCAAAGAATTTCTCACGGTCCTGACAACCCGCTTCTTCAATCCCGCTCCAAGTGAACCAGGTACACCAACCGGAAAAGGCTATGGGAACAGGCTCATAAATAGTGAAATGGTTGTCTCAAGGATAACGGAATGCGTGAGTGAAAATGGTCATGGAATCATTGACTAGATAAGTGAGTGAAGGAAGGAATCACTGTGGAACTCCTTGTGGAAGTGATTGTCTGAATGATGGTCAAGATGCTCATAAGAAAATCCCCATGAAAAGTGACCAAATGAGATAATTCCACCATGATATGAATGCATGTCTCCAACTGGACACTTTTCATATCGGAAGTTACTTTGGTCCACTTGTCCCCAACTTTAGAACTTAGGATAAAATAATTATCCATACTTTATACTTTTAGGAAATATTAATATAATATTCCCTTGACTTTTGGCCCTCCCTTTCCCTAACTGGTGAAGTTCAGTCCCCCATCTCTTTTATTGTGTTTGGTCTACATGTAGTGATGTATTTTATATTAATCATGAGTCATGTACAAAATAGGCGCACTGGCCTTTGACATCCAGGCGTTCCGGCCTAATACCAAAACATAAGCATCCCAGATTATAATAACTGGCTCACCAACTTATAACACATATCATAACATGACGCTCAATGTCCTCCACATTGTGAGCACTTTAGTTACTGCGCGTGGTATCCAAGAATGTGAATACTACATCATTTTACTACGCAGTTAGTGCATGCACTATGCCACATGACATGCATTACCAATTGATGTCAAAACAGATCACCAGCTTACTTATATTACATTTACAATTGGGTTTGGCCGAGGGATATTACAATCCCCTTCCCTTATTTATGCATTGTCCTTAGTGCATCATACACCCATATACAACAGAGCTTTCAAAAATCTTCAAAAAGATGTGGGTATTTTGTTCGCATTGCATCCTCATGCTCCCAAGTAGCATCCTCAGGATCGTACCAGGTCCATTGAACCTTTACAATCCCTATGGCTCGATTCCAGAGTAGTTTGTCTTTCCAGTATGAAATGCACACAGGATGCACTTGAAAAGCACCTTCTTGCTCCACCTGAATCACATTCCAGTCAATAACATGATTAGCATCAGGTATATATTTCTTTAGCAATGATACATGGAAGACATTATGAACAGACATAGATGTAGGCAATGCAATCATATAAGCAACTGGACCAATCCTCTCTAGGATTTCAAATGGCCCACAAAATTTGGTTGCCAACTTGGCACAACTTCCCAGCTTCAAGGGATTCCTGTTAGCTTTCACTTTCAGGAAAATATGATCACCCACTTTGAATTGTATGTGGGTTATGTTCTTATCGGCATAATTTTTTTGTCTATCTTGGGCAGCTTTTAAATTCTGCTTAATTTTTAGCATTTGGTCCTCCATCTCCTTGAGCAACTCTGGCCCAATTACTGTCCTATCAGCTGGAGTATCCCAACTTACTGGAGTATTTCACTTTATGTCGTAAAGTGCTTCAAATGGGCTCATCTTCAATGATGTCTGGTACCCATTGTTGTAAGAAAATTCTACCAAGTGTAGGTAGTCTTCCCATTTCGATGGTTTGTCCATCACATAAATTCTCAGTATATCTTCTATCACTCTGTTCACCCTCTCTGTTTGTCCATCGGACTCAGGATGATAGGATGTGCTAAAGTTCAGACTCATTATGAATCCTTTGAACAATCCTTTCTAGAAATTCGAGGTGAATTTTGAGTCTCTGTCAGACACAATTGTTTTAGGAATTATGTGCAATCATGCCACTTCCTTCATAAAAAAACTAACAACATCTGTTGCCTTGTGAGTATTTTTCAGTGGAATAAAATGGGCAGCTTTTGTAAGCTTGTCCACCACCACCACCATGATCGAATCATGTAGATTTCCTATTCTAGGCAATCTCGTAATAAAATCCATTGTCACTACTTCCCACTTCCATTCAGGAATGGTTAAAGGTTGCAGCAACCCTATTGGGTGCCTATTCTCAGTTTTAACTTTCTAGAATTCCATACATCTAGCGATGTACTCGGCGATCTCTCTCTTCATACCTGGCCAAAAGTAATGGCTCTTGATCACTTCCATGATTTTCTGATATCCAGGGTGCCCTGCATAAGCAACATTATGCATTTCATGAAAAATCATACGTTTCAAGTCCTGGACATTTGGAACAAAAATTTTGTTCTTGCGCAATAGTATTCCATCTATTCCCAAATTATAATTATCCACCTTTCGTGGCATCTTACCATGTTGTAGCATTGAAACCAATTCTCTGTATTATGGATCTGCATTTGCAACCTCTAAAATTTTTCTTTTAATATCAGTCTGGTACATGCTAATAGCTATAGTATGTAATTCATGCACCCTCCTGTTGAGTGCATCAGCCACTTTATTCTCTTTCCCCTTGATATGCTTTATATCAAAGTCATATTCGCTTAGAAATTATAACCATCTGCTTTGCCTAGCATTTAGAATTGGCTGATCAAATAAATATTTCAGTCCATTGTGGTCTGTTCTTAGCTCAAACCTCTTTCCCATGAGGTAGTGTCTCCATTTCCTCAAGGAATGCACTATGGCTGCCAACTCCAAATCATGAGTGGCATAGTTTCTTTCATGATCCTTCAACTTCCTTGATTCATAACATATGACAAACCTATTTTGACTGATGACTCCACCAAGTCCTTCATTACATGCATCAGTGCATAAGATGAAGTCTTCATCTAGGTCTGTGATCCTTAATATTGGAGCACTTGTCAATAATTGTTTCAAGCGTTGGAAACTCTCCTCGCAATCCAATGTCCACTAAAACTTCACTCCCTTTATTTGCAAAGAAGTGATTGGGTGAGCAATCTTTGAGAATCCTTCAATAAATATTTTGTAGTAGCCTGCAAGACTCATGAATGATCTCACCTCTGTCACATTCTTTGGTGTTGACCATTCTCTAATGGCCTCAATATTTTCAGGATTCACTGCTATCCCATCCTTTGAAATGATATGCCCCAAATAATGAATTTGTTTCTGATAAAATGAGCACTTGCTCAATTTGGCATACAACTGATGTTCCCTTAATACTTGCAACACCATCCTCAAATGATGTTCATGCTCTTCCTCTGACTTGGAATATATAAGAATGTCATCCAAAAAGATAATGACGAACTTGTCCAAATACTCTCGGAAAACACCATTCATTAAACACATGAAAACAACTAATGCATTTGACAACCCAAATGGAACCATTGTGAACTCATAATGACCATACCTTGTCCTGAAGGCAGTCTTGTTGATATCTTCTTCTTTAATCCTTACCTGATGGTATCTTGATCTGACATCTATCTTTGAAAATATCTTTGCATCCTTCAATTGATCAAAGGGGTCATCAATCCTTGGTAGAGGAGACTTGTTCTTAACAGTCACTTTATTCAACTGTCTGAAGTCAATGCAAAATCTTAGTGTTCCATATTTCTTTCTCACAAACAAGACTGGGGCACCCCAAGGCGACACGCTTGGGCATATATACCCCTTCTTCAAAATTTCTTCAAGCTGCATTTGCAACTCCTTCAATTCTGATGTACTCATTCTATAAGGAGTCTTTGATACTGGCGCTGCTCCAGGCATTAAATTTATAGAGAAATCAATGTCTCTCCTTGGGGGTAGTCCATGTACCTCCTTGAACACATCCTCAAAATCTTCCAGGACTGCATAATCTTCCAAATTTGGAACCTTATCTCTAGGTGTCTCTGCCAAATGAGCTTCCATTAATTGACACCCTTTTCTATAACATTTCTTCAGCTGCAATGCTGAAATTTCTCTAATGACTATTGCCCTAGGAATTCCATGTACTTTCCTTAGTTTCCCTTCCTCATCCAGGCAAGTAAATGTTTTGTTGTGATAGTTTAAGAGAGTGTGATGTTGGTCTAACCAATCCATCCCAATTAGACAGTCATAGGAACCTAAAGGCAAGATGTTTAAATATTCCTTAGTGTTCATTCCATTCATGTCTATGAGGCATGACTTAACCATCTCATTAACTTTTCTTCTAGCTCCTGTAGCCAGTTGCACCAACCAGGATTTCTCATGTTTTCTTCTTAGCAGTTGCAAACTTTCCACCATCTTAGGGTCTATATAACTATGACTAGCTCCTGAATCAATTAAAATAGCAATGGTTTGGTTGTTTATCATACCTTCCACTTCAATCATGTGGGATTGATACTCTTCTTACTTGTTGTCTAGGGCTGCATAAATCCTTGGCACATATCTGCCCATGTCCTCCACTATTTCACCTTGTTGTACATCAGCTTGTTGTACATTGTGAACAACCCTTCTTTTTTCACCTCTATGAGGACAATCTCTGAACCTATGGTCCCCTTTACAACCCCAACATTGCATAGGTGGTTTCCTTGGCCCTTGACTCCCTGTGTCAATCGTTCTATGTTCTTTAGGCATCTGTTGTCCTTGTGGGTTATTTCTGAAGAATGGTGGCTTAGCCCCCTTCTTCCTCTGATCCATCTTGAATTTCTTATTGTCTTCCCAATCCTTTTGGAAAGCTAGCCTTGCTTTCTCTTGATCATATAATCATTTATCTCGCCTTATGGTCTCTTCTAATGTCTTGGGATCATCATACTATATTTTGTCACTGATGAACGATGGAAATCCACTCAAATACCTTTGAATTTTTACTGTCTCATCCTTGATGAAAGAGACATACTTCAGCAGTTCCAAAAACCTTCTCTCATATTCATCTATGGTCATACTTCCAAGCTTGAGTTCAAATAACTCTTTCATTTTCTTGTCATAGTATCTCTTAGTCAAGTACTTCTTTTCAAAATACTTCTTGAATTCCCTCCTAGTAACATTTTTCTCTACAATGTGTTGCACCCGCACAAGTTGATCCCACCACTTGGAGGCCTTTCCTTTGAGTTGATAGATAGAAATTCTACCTTCTGCATGAGAAGAATAATTATGTAATTGAAAATACTTTCTCATGCTCAGCAACCATGTTTCAGCATCTTCATCCTTCTTGTGCTCCCCATCAAATGTAGGAGGTTTGATTTTTTTCATTTCTCTGCGTAGCTCATCCACCCCAGATCTCTTATACCTTCTGACAGGGGATAGACTCGAGTTGTTGCCTGCTCTCTTATTGGAATTCTTTGGGGAATGATGGTGATGTCTACTAGCACTTTTTTCTTTTCTTTTCTCCTCTGAAGGCTTGTGACTCCCAGATTTAGTTGAGCCACTCTCCTTAACCAATTTCTTTTCTATTATGTTCAAATCCTCCAATAAATTCATGTTGAAGTCATCATACTACTCTTTGGCTTTCATAATCCTTTCATTATCATATTTATGGCTTTGGACAACCTTCTGCAAATTCTTAATGGTCTCGGCCATATTCATATTTTCATTCATTTCTTCTCCATGTCCGTTGGAGTTTGTTCCTTCAATGCCCAAATGGACATCCACCTCTCTGCTCTCATCTTCCTGACTGTAATTCCCCTATGCTTATTCCATTCTTATGGACTTCACACTGGTCATATCTTATCTAGTTGTTAATTCTGCAAAACATGCAGCCATCAAAACTTATCAGGCTAACAATTCAATAATTCATGAAAATATGCACCATTTTGGTTCAGTATATACATCAGAATTATCTCTCCCGATTTCCTGGTGTTATCACCATGACTGATCCGAAAAGATCTTTTAATGACTGTGGTTGAGTTTTTAATTGCATGTGATTATTAACCATTTAAGAAGCTAATGAAAGAAGATGAAGATGAGAGAATATATCACAGCCATAATAAAAAATACAGATATGAACTGAAGCAATAAGAATAGCAAACCATAACAAGAGAAGTGATAATGGAGTTCGGCACAAAATTGCCTACGTCTCTAGGCCTTTGTCTCAGTGGGGGAGGCTTATTTATTTTTGTTCAAAGCTCAAAAAGTACATTGCAACAATGTCGTTAGGCTACAAGAATGATCTGTTCATGTTCTTCCAGATCTCTAGAACCCAACAAAATAAACGACATGAAAAATGGATGATCGGAGTTCCCAGAAATAGCCCACAAGCGTCTGCTCCTCAACAGCTTCCCTGCATAAAAATGGATTTGGGTTGGCTTCCATTCAGCATAACTCTACTCTGACTATCCTCCATGGCCTCAAACAGGCCTGGTTTTTATAGATCTGAAGTTGGTTATCCATCCCCAACTTCCTCCCAAAATCTGGCCTCCAAAAATGCCCAATATCCCCCTAAAATGGGCAAAATCCACTAATAACAGGCCAAAATCAATTAAAAAATCCAAACTGCAAAGTTATAATCCACTTTTTGCAAAAATTATGGGCTAAGCTCACATGCCCATTCAATAGGACCTTTCCTACGCAAAAAATGTGCTAGCTCTTAAGGTTGAGCCCCAAGTCCTATGGGATATGTCTAGAATCTGGGGGCTGGTGTTATCTGTGCTGGTGGTTATGCATTGCCTGCACCCCTGTGGTTACATGCAACAATGAAACCATGAGATGGGGCTTAGCCCCAACCCCCTTCCGCCCAAACACTAAAACAATACATTTAAATAAATTTAAACATGCTTCTATAAACAAGCAACACGTATGAATCATTGGCATTTGGTCATTTGTTAAGGCATGGATCTCTATGGAGAGTTTCAGGGTTCGATTCCTATTAACTCCAAAACTTTTGCACACCAACGAGCCAACCAATGGGTGCCATGTGGTAGCCCATGTCTGGGCCATGTGGCACCCCACCATTTGTTGTTCTCTGATGCCATGTGTCAACATGCTATTGGTCCCTGTCACTGTCCAGTCACCTTGTTGCCTCTACTGCCACATGTCACTTCTGCCACTACCATGTGTCACCTCCAGAGAGTGCCACGTCACCTTTTGATTGTTGACTTTTTTTTTTACTTTTTAGTTGTTTGGGAAAACTGTCAGAGTGTGATAACTCTCGCATATAGTTCCCATTTGAGAAAGTGAATATATGGCCAGAATCAGCGTGACGAGTCGGTCGCAATGGAATTGGTTTCGTCTGATTCTAAGAAATTTCATTTTTGAGCCTTTTTAAGCCCTGCCAAGCTCCTGGGTCCGATTCTGGATCACACCTCCCCACTAAAGGACCTTTTGGTCCCCAAAAGGTTACTGACTAGTCAACAAGCTCAGGATAGGCCACTCGGCTTGTCCTCTTTCTATGAACTATGTCCTGTGCACCTGTCTCATCAAGATCAATTGTAACAAAATCATGACAACTAACAGCATATATTAAGCCATTTGAACCCTGTTACATCTTACTGAAGCCACTATCATCCATGTAGAAAACATTACTAATGATAGCATCAAAAAGACGACTGCAAATGAGTTGATATACTTGTAATATTTGCACGACATGAGCTTATCTTGAAGCAACTTATGATTGATTTTCCATTCAACAATCATTTCTTGTTCTTGCTTAAGATTGATTACTTCATTTGAAACAATTATTGGTTTGTTGTTTGCTTGCACTACCTTTTTTAATTGTTCCATTGTTTGAAGTGTTTTATTTGCCTTAACATAATGAGCATGAACCACATAATCTTGACATGCTTTGGTTAATTGATATTGATTCTTTGTCCTGTAGAAGATTGTCTTACGATCATATAAATATGGACTACCTAATACCATTCCACATTCTCTTAATGGCACTACATCACATGTTACCTCATCTACATACTTAGATGAAATTGCAAATTTGATTGTGCACTGTTTTTTTATGTGCATTTGATGATGATTGCTTATCCATTTAAGTGTGTAAGGCTTATGATGTACTTGTGTTTTTAACCCCAATTGTTTAACCAATTCTTCTGAGATTAGATTAGCTTGAGATCCATTGTCGATTAATGTGTCTATCTTAGTGTGTCGCATGATGGTCCTTATATGAAACAAGTTACTTCTACAATCAATGCCTTCACCAATTTTACCTGTCATACCAACCAATGAGACCTTAGATTCATCACCCGAATCTGATCCCAAGTCTATGGGTCTTGTTGTTGTTGCCACTGTTTTCCTTCCCTTTTTTTCCTTGAACCACTTTGGCCTCTTCTCGGGATGCAACTGCCAACAATGTTCCTCATCATGCCCCTCTTTCTTGCAATGCTTGCAAGAGGGCTTCCCTTCCTTCCTTTCCACTGCATTTGAATTCTTGCCATGTGATGCAGGAGCATCGCTCACCTATCAAGCGAGCCAGCGCGTGGGGGAAAAGAAGAGACAGTTGGACAAGCCAACAAACTTCAGATTTTGAATTTTTACCTTGGTATTGTTGCTCCGTCGTTTAACAAAAGGCATTCAAAGCCGGGCGCACTTGCATTATGTTATAGATAGGAAGGTATTTAAGACTATTAAGACTGTTAGATAGAAATTTATTGTAGATTAGACAGTCACCTTTCGAGAGGGAAAATGGAGTATAGACACCCTCCCTTGTATCATTGTAACGTGACATTTTCATTCAGCATTAGCATTGAGAAGAAGAAGAACAGAGCAGAGAGTCTGTGAAGAACCTCCATGTACAGATATTGATTCAATAGGAAAATCTTTGATTCACTCCCATGGATGTGTTTGATCTCTGTGTGCTGTTGATATTGTGCCTTTGCATGTTTTCTTCTTTTTATGCTTATCTGTTATATGCTGCTTATGGTATCAGGTTCGAAACCTGAGAGAGTGAAGGAATGAGTTTCCATTGTTTCTCTGTTTAGGCCAGGATATTCCTGCATAGCGTGCAGTCGAATTCCTCCGCATAGAGTGCGTTGAGGAGACTAAACAGTTGAACTTTCGTTCTCACTTCGTTCAGAGTGAGTTGAGTTATTCGAGCCGTGCAGGTGAGTGCAGGTCGAATTTGAGTCTCAGTAGCAAGTCTGAGAAGGGGAAGGTTGAAGTTTTTGCGAGCGTGAGTGCACAGAACCCAGAAGACTTCATCACTTTTGGAGGTGGTTGAAGACCGAGCACAGGGAACGTGTTCGAGAAATCTCTGAAGGAGCCCGAGTTGACAAGAGCTCAGGAGGGATAGTCCCTTTGTTTCAGTTGCACAGGACGAAGGTAGCGAAACGGAGGATTCTCCAGAGGAAGAGAATCGATGACTTGAATTTGTCGTGAAGACTCGCAAAGTCCCGTGGATCGTTGGATCTGGGAGAAGGAGCGAGGAGGTTAACCCTCAGGCGCAGGAACAACCATTTGCCATCGCATATCGGTGAATCGGGGTTGGCGAGTGCCTGAATCACATGCACGTTGAAAGCGCGAGCTGCGATTCCCCGACTTGATCGGAGCCGTCGATTTGCGAAGGGACAGGTGACACGAATCCGGAGCATCGGGGTTTCGGCATTCGGGGTTTCCAGAAGCAAGGAAACTTTGTGTCGTGGATCCGCGAAATCCCGAGACTAACGTGGCATCGTGGGGCCTGGGGAACTTAGTGGAGGACAGGTGGCCTCACATCGGGGATCGGCGCCTCGGCACTCGGAGGTTTGAAAGGGGAAGACATCGCGACCTTTCGTCTGTCGATCTCTTCGAAAGGGAGGACCCCGATACACGAGAGAATATTGACTGTTAACCATCGGCGTTCGGGTTTTGGCGGTTGTATGACTGAGAGAAGGGTCACGAACCTCGCGATATCGCGAGACTCGATCTCCCGATTTTCGAGGGGAGGATCGCGCGGAAGTATTTCTGTGGGTAAGGAATTCCCGAGAGGAATAGGAAGGGCTTGAACCCTTCGGGCCAAGGTTTGGAAGGTTCTGGTGGAGCGACCGTGCCAGTGAGGGTGGGTTGCGTCAGAGTGGTATCAGAGCCTGAATATCTTGTCTGTATATCTCAGGCGAGAGAAGGGAAGGAGAAAGGAAAAACACTCTGATACTCACGACTTGCGTCGAGTGGTATCAAAGTCGGAGTTGGTGTCTCTTTGTTCGGATAGCAGAGAGAAGCAGATACACAATACCGCCCAGGAGAGAAAGGCCATCGCCTGATCATGAGGACAGGGATTCCCGAAGAAGGGGTAGGCCAGCAGGTAATGCTGAAATGGAACGCCAGATGCGGGATCTCAGGGTGAGACTCGAGGAGATGGAAACTGCACAGAGGCGTGGAGCTGGTGAAGTAGAGTTCAGCGATTTCGAGGTTGAAGAGGAAGCTAGACGTGAGGCAGAAGAAGTCTCAGCAGAAGATGCCTCGACAGAGAGGTTGATCAAAGCCATTTCAAGGATGAGCTCGAAGACAAAAATGGACATCCCGACTTATGANCGAGCACTCGACACCTACTTCGATTATGAGGACATCGAAGAGGACAAGAAGGTGAGACATGCTGTCACCAAGTTGAAGGGGTATGCAGCCTTATGGTGGGACGAGTTGCAGGCAGACCGACGTTCTAAAGGCAAATAGAAGATTAAAAGCTGGGATCGGATGATCGCCAAGATGAAGGCGAAATTCATTCCGAGGGACTACCAGATCACTCTGTTCAGGCGTATGCAGAACCTGAGACAGAAGTTGATGACAGTGAAGGAGTACACCAAAGAATTCTACAGGCTCAATATTCGATCTGGTCATTGGGAAAGTGATGACGAAAATGTGGCGAGGTATCTGAATGGCCTCAGGTATGACATTTAGGATGAATTGAGCATGCTGACCATCCAAACAGTTGAGGATGCATATCAGATGGCTCTGAAAGCAGAAGAAAAGATGAGCCGCAAGCAAGGTCAGCGAGGGCGACGTAGAAGCCATCCTAGAGGCAAAGCAGTTGCCCAAGAATGAACACAGAAGCCCAAGGAGGATTGGAAGAGACCTCAGGGTAGAGCTGAAAGAGGTGGAACCTCACAGCAGAGGCAACAAAATGCTGAGCCGAGGAGGTAGCAAGATGATCAGCAAGGAGGATATGCTGATGCAAATACATTTCCTCGTACCCAAGGTAGAGGAAGAGGCAGAGGAGGAGTTATCACATGTTTCACATGTGGTAAAGATGGCCATAAGGCCGTAGACTGTTCAGAGAGGAAGGTGGACGGAGGACAAGCTCACGTCGCTGAGGCGCAGAGGCGTGACGTCGAAGATGAAGACACTGGAAGTGGGAGGTCACTGACAGTGCATAAGGTCCTGTTGAAACCTGAGAAGGAGATAGAGGACACAGCTCAGAGATTCCTACTGTTCAGGACGACTTGCAAGACCAAGGGATGGAAATGCAAGGTCATAGTGGACAGTGGGAGCACCGATAATCTCGTTTCAACCGAGATGGTGGAGAAGCTGGAGCTGAAGATGCACAGACACCCAAGTCCTTACAAAGTGACGTGGTTGCAGAAAGGACACCAGGTATGTGTTACGAGACAATGCTTGGTTGAATTTAAAATGGGTGATTATAAAGATAAAATTCTATGTGATGTCATTCCCATGGATGTCTGTCATGTATTATTGGGAAGACCATGGCAGTTTGACAGAAATGTTGTTCATGATGGGAGGATGAACACATATACCTTGGAGAAGGATGGGAAAACACACACGTTGCTGCCGATGAAGGATAAAGAAGTAAAGTCAGAAGTTAGCAGCACGATACTTCTCATGAGTGGGAAGGAACTTCTCACAGAGCTAGAGAAAGATGAAGATCCACAATTCTTCGTTGTCAGGAAGCCG
>JASDQU010372627.1:51737-72578 GCA_032191745.1 Picea mariana
TGCAGGACAAGGGACTAGTGAGGGAGAGTCTTAGTCCATGTGTTGTTCCGACAGTACTGAGTCCAAAGAAGGATGGAGGCTGGAGGATGTGTACAGACTCCAGGGTGATCAATAAGATCACCATCAGATACAAGTTTCCACTGCCGAGAATGGACGACTTGATGGATTGCCTGAGCGGGGCGAATTATTTTTCAAAGATAGACCTCAAGAGCGGATACCATCAGATCCGGATGAGAGAGGGCGATGAGTGGAAGACGACATTCAAGACAAACGAGGGTTTGTACGAATGGATGGTCATGTCGTTTGGCCTGACAAACGCGCCAAGCACTTTTATGCGGCTGATGAATGAAGTCATGCGGGAATTCATTGGCAAATTTGTGGTTGTATACCTGGACGATATACTGATCTTCAGTAAAACCAGGGCTGAGCACTTGAGGCATTTGGCCATTGTGATGAGAAGGTTGCAGCAGGAGAAGTTGCTGATCAATTTGAAGAAGTGTTCCTTCATGCAGACAGAACTCATTTATTTGGGTTTTGTAATCTCGGCAAATGAGTTGAAAATGGATCCTGAGAAGGTGAATGTAATCAGGAATTGGCCATCGCTGAGAAATGTCTTTGAGGTAATAAGCTTCCATGGTTTGGCAAGTTTCTACAGAAAATTCATTCGGAACTTCAGTGGAATTAGTGTCACGATGATGGACACTGTGAAGAAGCGACATAAAATTTTTCAGTGGACAGCGGAGGCTGAAAGGAGCTTCAATCTGTTGAAGCGGAAGATAACGGAGCAGCCAGTATTAGTGTTGCCAGATTTTCAGAAAACCTTCCAAGTGAAGTGTGATGCCAGTGGGTATGTTGTTGGAGGGGTTTTAAGTCAGGATGACAGACCTGTTGCATACTACAGCGAGAAGCTGGATGATGTGAAGTTGAAGTACTCCACATACGACAAAGAATTCTATGCCATCATCCAGGCATTGAAGAAGTGGAGGCATTATCTCATACCCAAAGAATTTGTGTTGTACAGTGATAATCATGCACTGCAATTCGTGAGTCAGCAGGAGAAGCTGAATCAAAAGAATGCAAAGTGGGTGGAATATATGCAGAATTTTACATTTGTGGTAAAGCACATTTCGGGGACTGTGAACAAGGTGGTTGATGCCTTGAGCAGGAAATGTTTATTGCTGCAGGAGTTCAGAGTCAAAACCTTGGGTTTTGAAAATCTGAAGGATATGTATGCAGGCGATCCAGACTTCGGCGAGGCATACGAAGCAGCCGAGAACCCAGTTCTCAGGGATAGGAGTCCGTGGATTGACTACCTGATCCAGGATGGGTTTCTTTTCAAAGGCAATTGATTGTGCATTCTAGATTGCTCTATGAGAGAGAATTTGGTGAAAGAAAAACATAGCGGTGGACTAGCAGGTCATTTCGGGCATGACAAAACATTCGCCAAGCTGAGCGAATCGTATTTTTGGCCAGGTATGCCTGCAGATGTAAAGTGATTTGTTGACAGGTGTCGGATATGTCAACACGTGAAGGGCAGAAAACAGAACACAGGGTTCTATCAGCCGTTGCCGATACCAGAGAGACCATGGGAAGCAATTAGTATGGATTTTGTTTTGGGATTACCGAGAACGCAGAGAGGCGTGGATTCCATCTTTGTTTTGGTGGACAGGTTCTCAAAGATGGCACATTTTATCCCGTGTCACAAGACAAGCGATGCCACACACATCGCAAATTTGTTTTTCAAAGAGATCGTGTGATTGCATGGATTGCCGAGAAGCATAGTCTCGGATCGAGATACCAAGTTCATAGGTCATTTTTGGAGGATGTTATGGAAGAAGCTGGGGACTGACTTAGCATTCAGTTCTGCTTACCATCCGCAGACAGATGGGTAGACTGAAGTGGTCAACAGAAGCTTGAGAGATCTGTTGAGAAGCCTGGTGAAAGAGCATCACACCAGTTGGGATCAGATCTTACCACAGGCAGAATTCACGTACAACGATTCGGTGAATCGTAGTACAGGTAATAGACCATTTTAGATTTTATATGGAACACAGCCAAGAGGAGTGTCTGAGCTCAGGGAGCCAGAACAGGCTGAGACTAGCAACGCAAGAGCTAAAGAATTCGCTGAGGCGATGCAAGAACTTCACGCAGAGGTGAAGCAGCGATTGCAAAAATCCAACCAGGAATACAAGCGCAGAGCCGACCAAAGAAAGAGGCAGCTTCAGTTTGAATTTGGGGACATAGTTCTGGTGCACCTGAGGAAGGAAAGGTTCCCAAGGGGAACGTATAACAAACTCAAAATGAAGAAAATCGGGCCATTCAGAATTCTGAGGAAATTCGACGAGAATGCATACGAGCTTGAGTTGCCAGAGGGCATTGGGATATCTCCAATTTTCAATATTTCGGATTTATACCCCTACAGGACGGAAGGAACAAGCATTGGAACAAAGGAACCAGTGGTCAAATGGCAGAAGCAGCTACCAGTTGCACAGAAGCCCCAGATGGAGTGCATACTGGATAAGCGAGCAGGTAAGAAGACCAGGAGGAAGCAGTATTTTGAATACCTGGTAAAATGGAAGAACCACCCAGTGGAGGATGCCAGTTGGGAAACAGAGGCAGAAATACTAAAAAATGGGCATAGTGTGCAGGAGCTCGTGGACAGGAGCCCATGAAATCTTTTTGAGCCGAGGAGTATGATGCAGGAGCATCGCTCACCTATCAAGCGAGCCAGCGCGTGGGGGAAAAGAAGAGACAGCTGGACAAGCCAACAAACTTCAGATTTTGAATTTTTACCTTGGTATTGTTGCGCCGCCGTTTAACAAAAGGCATTCAAAGCTGGGAACACTTGCATTATGTTATAGATAGGAAGGTATTTAAGACTGTTAAGACTGTTAGATAGAAATTTATTGTAGATTAGACAATCACCTTTCGAGAGGGAAAACGGAGTATAGACACCCTCCCTTGTATCATTGTAACATGACATTTTCATTCAGCATTAGCATTGAGAAGAAGAAGAACAGAGCAGAGATTCTGTGAAGAACCTCCATGTACAGATATTGATTCAATAGGAAAAGCTTTGATTCACTCCCATGGATGTGTTTGATCTCTGTGTGTTGTTGATATTGTGCCTTTGCATGTTTGCTTCTTTTTATGCTTATCTGTTATATGCTGCTTATGTAATTGCGTATCAGGTTCGAAACCTGAGAGAGTGAAGGAATGAGTTTCCATTGTTTCTCTGTTTAGGCCAGGATATTCCCGCATAGCATGTAGTCGAATTCCTCTGCATAGAGTGCGTTGAGGAGACTAAACAGTTGAACTTTCGTTCTCACTTCGTTCAGAGTGAGTTGAGTTATTCGAGCCATGCAGGTGAGTGCAGGTCGAATTTGAGTCTCAGTAGCAAGTCTGAGAAGGGGAAGGTTGAAGCTTTTGCGAGCGTGAGCGCACAGAACCCAGAAGACTTCATCACTTTTGGAGGTGGTTGAAGACCGAGCACAGGGAACGTGTTCGAGAAATCTCTGAAGGAGCCCGAGTTGACAAGAGCTCAGGAGGGATAGTCCCTTTCTTTCAGTTGCACAGGACGAAGGTAGCAAAACGGAGGATTCTCCAGAGGAAGAGAATCGACGACTTGAATTTGTCGTGAAGACTCGCGAAGTCCCGTGGATTGTTGGATCTGGGAGAAGGAGCGAGGAGGTTAACCCTCAGGCGCAGGAACAACCATTTACCATCGCATATCGGCGAATCGGGGTTGGCGAGTGCCTGAATCACATGCACATCGAAAGCGTGAGTTGCGATTCCCCGACTTGATCGGAGCCGTGGATTTGCGGAGGGATAGGTGACACGAATCCGGAGCATCGGGGTTTCGGCATTATGGGTTTCCAGAAGCAAGGAAACTTTGTTTCATGGATCCGCGAAATCCCGAGACTAACATGGCATCGTGGGGCCGGGGAACTTAGTGGAGGACAGGTGGCCTCACATCGGGGATCGGCGCCTCGACACTCGGAGGTTTGAAAGGGGAAGACATCGCGGCCTTTCGTCTGTCGATCTCTTCGAAAGGGAGGACCCCGATACACGAGAGAATATTGACCGTTAACCATCGGCGTTCGAGTTTCGGCGGTTGTGTGACTGAGAGCAGCGTCACGAACCTCGCGATATCGCGAGACCCGATCTCCCGATTTCCGAGGGGAGGATCACGCGGAAGTATTTCTGTGGGTAAGGAATTCTCGAGAGGAATAGGAAGGGCTTGAACCCTTCGGGCCAAGGTTTGGAAGGTCTTGGTGGAGCGACCGTGCCAGTGAGGGTGGGTTGCGTCACCATGCCATTTTCACTTGTCCTCTTTCCTTGAAGATGATTCCCCTGATACACCTGCTTTCCCTGCTTCAATATACGTTGCTTAAACAGAAACCTCATCAACGTTAGTGGGTCCAAACATGAATACAGTGTTTCTAATATGTGCAGGTAAACCTCCTATATACTTCATAAGAGTTTCCTATGTATGTAAAGGGATATCTAACATCAATACCATTTTTCAAAAGCCATCTGTATACTCTTGCACTATTTGTCCTTTTCTTAGTTTTAAAGATTTCCATTCAATTAATGCTTTTTCTTTATAACCCAAAGGACAGAATTGTTTCCTAAGTGCAGAAATGAAGCTTTTCCATGATGGAAATACATTACCCACTTGTTGCATTCTATTTTGCAACTTGCTTTGCCACCAAATGGGAGTCGTGCCTGCAAGTCTCAAAGATGCCAACTTGATTTGTGTGGCCTCGTCCTTGATATGTTGCACACTGCAGTAAACTTCCATCTACCTGGTCCAATTGTCAATTTTCTCTGCATTTACTTTACCATCATATATGGGTAACTCAAATTTAACATCAAGTTTTAACAATGGCATTTCATTCTTATGTTTATGAGCATGTTTCTTTGCATTAGATTTAGAACTTGAACTTGAAGAAGAAGGAGAAGAAAGAGGTGATGATGAAGGTGAAGGAGGATTTTGAGGAGGATCCTCTTCCTCTTCACTTTTTCCCTTTGAAGATTCACCCAGATTTGGTCTTTTCTGTTCCAAGTAATCCTCTTACAAAACTTTCACCATCTCCGACATAGCAAGGAAAGTTTTCTAAAACTCTTTCTCATCCTGAAAAAACCCTTCTTCCGATGCCATCTTCTCGTTGTGGGAAGCTCTCTTTCTCAATCCAATTAATGGATTCTCTGCAACAAGCTCACCTTCAGCACATTGTATCTTTTCCCTGGTTAACATGCAAAACTCAAATCCAAATGTCAACTAGCTCTGATACCACTTGATCCGAAAAGATCTTTTAATGACTGTGGTTGAGTTTTTAATTGCATGTGATTATTAACCATTTAAGAAGCTAATGAAAGAGGATGAAGATGAGAGAATATATCACATCCATAATACAAAATACAGATCTGAAATGAAGCAATAAGAACAGAAAACCATAACAAGAGAAGTGATAATGGAGTTCGGCACAAAATTGCCTACGTCTCTGGGCCTTTGTCTCAGTGGGGGAGGCTTCTTTATTTCTGTTCAAAGCTAAAAAAGTACATTGCAGTAGTGTCATTATGCTACAAGACTAATCTGGTCATGTTCTTCCAGATCTCTAGAACCCAACAGAAGAAACAGCACACAAAATGGATGACCGGAGCTCCCAGAAATGGCCTGCAAGTGTCTGCTCCTCAACAGCTTCCCTGCATAAAAATGGCTTTGGCTTGGATTCCATTCAGCATAAATCTACTCTGACTATCCTCCATAGCCTCAAACAGGCCTGGTTTTTATAGATCTGAAGTTGGTTATCCATCCCCAACTTCCTCCCAAAATCTGGCCTCCAAAAATGCCCAATATCCCCCAAAAATGGGCAAAATCCACTAATAATAGGCCAAAATCAATTAAAAAATCCAAACTGCAAGTTTAAACCCACTTTTTGAAAAATTTATGGGATAAGCTCCTTATACCTAGCACGCGTCCCTCTTGCATGGTCATATTAATTCCATATGGCCAAGCGCCAGGCCAAAGGGTTGTGCGTTGGCCCTCATTTCGTATACATAGGGCACATGCCCATTCAATAGGACCTTGCCTATGCAAAAAATGCACCAACTCTTAAGGTTGAGCCCCGAGTCGTATGGGATATGCCCAGAATCCAGGGGTTGGTGCTATTCGTGTTGGCTGTTATCCATTGCCCGCACCCATGTGGTTACATGCAACAATGAAACCATGGGCTGGGGCTTAGCCCCAGCCCCCTTCCGCCCAAACACTAAAACAATACATTTAAATAAATTTAAACATGCTTCTATAAACAAGCAACATGTATGGCTCATTGGCATTTGGTCATTTGTTAAGGTGCGGATCTTTGTGGAGAGGTTCAGGGTTTGAGTCCTGTTAACTCCAAAACTTTTGCACACCAACAAGCCAACCAATGGATGCCATGTGGCAGCCCATGTCTGGGCCACGTGGCACCCCACCATTTGTTGTTCTCCGATGCCACATGTCAACATGCTATTGGTCCCTGTCACTATCCAGTCACCCTGCTGCCTATGTTGCCACGTGTCACTTCTGCCACTGCCACATGTCACCTCCAGAGAGTTCCACGTCACCTTTTGACTGTTGACTTTTTTTTACTTTTTAGTTGTTTGAGAAAATGGTCAAAGTGCGATAACTCTCGCATACGGTGCTTGTTTGAGAAAGTGAATATATAGCCAGAATTAGGGTGACGAGTCGGTCGCAATGGAATTGGTTTCGTCTGATTCTGAGAAATTTCATTTTTGAGCCTTTTTTAGCCCTGCCAGGCTCCTGGATCCAATTCTGGATCAATGAAAATTCTAGATAAGACCCAAGTCTTGAAAACACAGATGCATAGTGCCTTCAAAGATACATCTGTGCAAGAAGGTGGTTTTCCAAAACCACTTTCGCCAAGATGCGGTATCACGTGTCTCAACATGTCAAATCCACCACTCGTGGAGCAGGTGAGGCTAGTCAGATCACCCTGCTTCACTCGTTCAGTACTTTGCAGCCATGTGACGTCATCTAAAGGTCACCATGTAATGAAATCAAAAGCTAATCATTTGAAATGGATTAGCCAAGCATGGCAACCCAACGCTCTTGTACGTAATCCATCTGCGCTTCATAATTGGAATTCTATAACTATTAATCCTCAAGTTTGAAGGTATATGCGTATCCATAACCAAAGTAATCTCCAAACTGCTTGACTTTCTTCTTTCTGTAAAATCATTTAGGTATCCACAACCTGAGATACATGGACAAGGCTAAATCGAGTGAGACTGGTTATTCGGGCAACATGCTAGACTTTTCTGCAAATAAGGAGGAAAGGGTCCTTGCACACATTCTAGCAACTAAATTTCACACAGAGCCAGCTATACACTCGCGGTTGGAAGTCAGGTTGAATCCCACTATGAAGGATTTAGTCATCAACAACCCAACCGCCAAGAAGAAAAGGAGCAAGCGGCAGAAGAAGGAGGAATCCACGGCTGAGGCAGCCAAAAGTGTCAGAGAGAATTAATCAGTCTGGTTAGATTCTTCTTTAAAGGAGAAGATTGAGTCTTTAACTAAAATTAAGCATGTTTCAGCAAATTTTTGAACGGCTAGTAGCGAAGATAAGGAGTTCCAGAGATGATAGGCATGTTCTTAAACGGCCATTTTTTACAACAGGCTAACTGCTATCATCCCCCTTTTGTAATTTTGTGAATAATACAATTATTAAAATACAGAAATGGATTTTAGACTGTTTATTACAAAATTCTATTTGGTGGTGTTATGAATCTTGTTTTCTTTTATGGTATGATTTTCTTGTAAGCTTATATTTCTCTTTCATCTATCTGAATCGGAGGAAAAATAAAACTCGGAATTCTTTTTAATTAATGCTACAATGCGGTTGTGTGTTTTTTTTTTGTTTTTTTTTTTTAGCAATTTAAACTCAGACGCATCGCGTTCCAAGCGACTTCACGTGCACTAAACTTCGACCTGTACCTTTATATTTAACGTGCATAGCAACATCTCAAGGTAAAACACTTTTCTGCACACCTATATCTACTGTGCATTTCTTCTATGTCGCACCGACAACTTGCGCGCACTACTTTTGTGTTGTGCGCCAATGCCCACTACGCACAGTTTTGGTATCGTGCACCGATACTGCACATGCATTTCACCCCATGCATTGCACCATGTCAAAGTTCAACATATTCTATCATGCACAATTATCTGCATGCACTGTTGAACACACTATTGCAAGATGACTTATACTCATACTATGCGCGTACCAACAAAACTCCTCTATGTTAAGAAATACTTTCGCACCCCATGTGCACATTACTATGTGTGTTCTCACCGTGCAGGGCTAAATTTCACGCGTGCATCCACACATAATAATAATCCACGTGGTGCCACAATTTATCGCGCACACTGGCACGCCAACATTTTCCATGGACACTCTGTGACTTGAATTTTGGGTCACTTCGAAGTTACTCTTCTATGAATATTCACTTCAACTGAACCCCTCCGGCCCCTCCAGGCTCAGTGTTGAACTGAAGCTCTGATACCAATTTGTAACGTTCCCCCGGCCACCCACGGGCTAGGGTCGCCACTCTAGAGAAATATCTCATGCTCTTACACCAATTAGTAACATCCCCAGCGATATATAGGCTGGACCATGCTACTCTAGGGAACACTTTCATTCTCTTACTGCGGATCATATGGTAACATACTCAGTAATCGACTGAGCTATGCCACATAAAATTTCTCTTAAAATTGCATGCAACTTAAACACGTACATACAGTACTCTTGTGGAATATTTACAAATAAACATAAACAAACCATTACATTATGTAATATATGAATTTATACTGAAATAACAGTAACCACAGATATGCAGCATATACAGGGAATTACCCATAAACATACAGGCAATTATAATCACATATATGATAAACTGTAACATAGGCATGTAAATAACAAAGAAGTGTATCATTATATCATATGATTGGTACTTATCTTGGAAATATTGTCACCAACTACGTACAGACCATCCACGAACCTCCCAACCTTAGACTACACTGTTCATCACTCTCAACATTGAGTCATCCCCAAGTTGGGACTGAACTCCACCCAGGGTAAAGGGTTCATAACTAGGCTAAGTCTGATGGACAATAGGAAAGACTCTGTCTCAGGTGCTCAGTCAACTAACAGCCTACAGCCTCTCATTCCCCACATGCATGTCCCACCCAAGGAAGTGTGCCCCTTCTCTACTCAATAGTCCCTCGGCTACCCCACTTCCCTTCCAGGGCTTCAGCAACAGGTCGGACCGGAAGTCTCAGAGCATTGTAGCTGCAGTTTATCACCTTCGGGAATCAATCCCCAGCAATTCTCTCACTTAGAGAATTGCTCACGGGCCTGACAACTTGCTTCTTCAATCTCGCTTCAAGCGAACCAGGTACACCAACCGAAAAAGGCTATGGGAACAGGCTCATAAATGGTGAAATGGTTGTCTCAAGGATAATGGAATGCGTGAGTGAAAATGGTCATGGAATCATTGACTGGATAACTGAGTGAAGGAAGGAATCATTATGGAACTCCTTGTGGAATTGATTGTCTGAATGATGGTCAAGTTGCTCATAATAAAAATCCCCGTGAAAAGTGACCAAATGAGCTAAGTCCCCCATGATATGAATGCATGTCCCCAACTGGACACTTGTCATATTAGAAGTTACTTTGGTCCACTTGTCCCCAACTTTAGAACTTAAGATAAAATAATTGTCCATACTTTATACTTTTAGGAAATATTAATATAATATTCCCTTGACTTTTGGCCCTCCCTTTCCCTAACTGGTGAAGTTCAGTCCCCCATCTCTTTTATCGTGATCGATCTATGCGTAGCGATGTATTTTATATTAATCATGAGTCATGTACAAAATAGGCGCATTGGCCTTAGACATCCAGGCATTCCGGCCTAATACCAAAACATAAGCATCCCAGCTTATAATAACTAGCTCACCAGCCTATAACACATATCATATATACGAGGCTCATTGTCCTACATACTATGTGCACTTTAGTTACTGCGTGCAGTATACGGGAATGTGCATACTACATCATTTTACTGCATAGTTAATATGCGCACTATGCCACATGATGCGCATTACCAATTGATGTCAAAACAACTCACTAGATTACTTATATTGCATTTACAATTGGGTTCAGTCGAGGGATATTACACTATGCCACAATGATTACATAACTAATCAAATTCCTTTCCACACAATTCACCATCCTTGTCAATTCTCAGCACCTTAATCTTCTTATCTGTCTAGTTTTCTAAAAGAGATTTAAAATTTTTGAATTTCTTGAAAACCTTCGCTTTCTTCCTTAAGAAATATTATATCCATGTCTTCCTGGAAAAATCATCTATGAAGGGGACATAATACATGGATCCACCAAGTGAAGGCACTAAAACAGGGCCAAACACATCACTATGAACCAACTCTAGAATCCCCTTTTCCCTTGTCGCTCCAGATGGGAACCTCACCCGAATTTATTTTCCATATATGCAATGTTCACAAAATTAAACTTCTAAATTACATTCAAGAAAATCTTAAACCATACCTTTGTTTTGCATAGCTCGAAGTATTTTTTCTCCAATATGTCGGGTCAACTTTATGATGAATTTTCAATTCAGTTTGAATCGACTAAGCCCTAGTCGATTCGAAGTCAAGTCAACTTCAGGAACATCAATGGTGTTGCATCCATTCAAGTTGGCATTCTATAATAAATTTTACATAGTTTCGATCCAAACTCCTTTCATTAATACCATCGCACCTCTGACCATCTTGCACGTATCCTTATGAAATAGAGTGTGCACCCCTGCATCACTCATATTGCTAACATATATCATGTTTCTTTCCAAAACTAGAATATGTAACATGCCTAGAAGGGTTCTAATCCTTCCATCCTGTAGTATCAGTCAAACTCTTTGTCATTCGACAATTGTGGTTGTCGAGTCATCCCCCAAGAACACATCTCTTCCTTCATATTGTTCATATTCACAGAACCATTCTCTATCTCATGTCATATGATAGAATTCTCCTGAGTCGATCAACCAAACATCTTAATATGATTGTGTATTTGTCGACGCCAGGTACACATCACATCCCTTATCTAGAGTTGTCTTTCTCTCAGTCGAATTCTTCTCATCAGATCCTATACTAAATTCCATTTCCTTGGACTTTCAGTCCCTTTTGTAATCCCCAACTTTACCGCATTTCAAACATCTTCCCGTCAACTGAACAAGGGATTTAGATCTACCCTTCGACTTAGAATTTCTACTAGGGAATTTACCTTTATCTATATCAATTGGTCGACCTCTCACCACTAATGCATATTTTTTCGATCCTTCCATGTTCTTCCTTCTCATTTATTCTGACAGTAAAGATGCAACCATATCTTCTAGCGCTAATGTGGTTGAATTTATCCCTATAGCCACAACTAAGCTATCCCAGGAGTATGAAAAAGAACATAATAGGCTAACACATTTATCCTCCTCAGTGATTTTAATATCCATGGAAGATAACTCACTTATAATAGTATTAAACGCATTTAAATTCTCAGTCACTAAATTTCCCTCACTCATCCTCAGAAGATACAGTTTCTCTATGAGAAACAACTTATTTACCAGGGATTTCAACGGGTACAAGCTTCCAAACTTGTCCCACATTTTCTTGTATGAATCTTCACTGGAGACATTCAGTAGTACTGAATCTGCAAGAAAAAGTCGAATTGTACTCCTTTCCCTTCTCCTGAGTTTCTCCCATTCATCCATTGACATACCTGTCAGAATGGTACCTGGATAGACTATTTCCCATTTTTCTCGATATACAAGGATATCTTTAATTTCAAGCTTCCAAAGCTCAAAATTCTGGCCATTAAATTTTTTTATCTCTATTCTTGAGTTTCTCTCCATTGTTTAACACAATCTTTAAATATTTTTGACTTATGACTCTCACTGAACCTAGGTTTTAGCTTAGGTCCAAGATTTTTAAACCAAGCTCTGATACCACATGTTAGGAAATGAGGAACACTTCCACACTAAACCTAGTAGAAGAGAGGAAGAAATATTTAAACAAGAAAGTAAATGACAAATCAAACACATAGTACATAGATATTTTGCCCTGGAAACCCAAACGGGAAAATCAACATTCCTTGACCGCATTTCTCTCTTGTTGTCTTATTCATTCAAAATAAAAGGTTACATGCATAACCATAGTCTATGCATAAGACACAATCGACACCATACCTTCTTACTTTACACAAGAACAACCCTGTAGCCAATTTGTCTTACATATGCATGACCAACAACCTCTAAAGATTGGCTATTCTATGATTATTGATTAACCTTTACAAATTTACAATATTCCTTCTTTATAGGATTTACAGTAGGAAAAAACCTAAAGAAAAGCACCCAAAAATGGTTACAGATCCATGCAGATCATTAGCTACAAATCTCATGAATCTCAGGATTTTGTTACAGTCGACTACCAGTCGGCCTTCATTCGGTCCTCACTCAGTTTCCACACCTCCTTCTGTCAACCTCTTTCTGGTTAACCTCTTCGACCTATTGTTTATATATTTAAATTTGACTTTACTCGGTTGAACCACCTCGACCTTCGACTTGCTTTTTATATCTTTGACTTCGACTTTACCCGGTCAAACCACCTCGACCTTCGACCTTCGACTTTAAATTCAAGAGTCCTATGTCTACACTCCTTTGACAACCTGGCTTACATCGAAAAGATACAATATATAGAAAAATAACACCCTCTCGGGTTGTTATTCCTCGAACTACTTCCCCTAGAGTCTCATATTTTGGTTACTTCCCCCGAGACAACCTTTTCAATAGAATCTACCAAAGATAGAAACTCTACTACACCCAATCATAACATTATCGACACATTTGTCTCAATCATTCGGTCATGAGTAAGATTTAGTCATCAGGTTGTGATAAATCGATGTTTTCTTTCACGGGGTGTCCGAGTAATCAAGCGCACTGTGGGAAAATTTGGCACCTTCATATAACACGATTTGATTGTTGTTGCACAATCACCAATTGTAGCATTCACATGGTGAGTTGGTGTAGCGGGAATCCATTTGCGGTCGCTCGTGTAACTCCAGGTGGCAGCAACGGTTAAGGGACCATGCATCTCTTCCAAAACTGGCATGCGTTTCATTTATACCTTCTCTCCTCAATAGGTAAGTTTACAGCATCTGCACGATGAATATTCACTGCACAGGTGTCGCGTCAGACTTATTTTTATCGGAAGGAAACATGATATGCGTGGAGAAAGATTCCATGCCACGTTCAAAAAGGACAAAATGGGTTTGTCTTACTCCTTCCCTCGACCTCACCTGCAACCTTAAAACTCTTGGTGTTTTTCTAAGAGACCAATTTTGTTTACTCAGATTCTTCACCTGTCTCCACAAGACCATGTTGCCTTTCAGTTTTTTCTGAGCACTGGCGAGAGTTGCACAGGCGTTGTCCATGGTCTGTTTGCATTCCTTTACATGCTCTATGATTCTTTCTTCTAACATCGTATGTTCCTCCTGCAACTCGATAATTACATCTTGTACCTATCTGAGCTATATTTTGAGCCAATTTACATTCCATGCTTGACTCTGGGACATTGGTGTTTCAATAGTCCTTTATGCCAGTTGTCTTCTTAATTCTCTATTTTCTTGATACAGTTCGGTGATAGTGAGTTGCGCTTGCTTCAGTTGCTACGACAACTCTTGAACATTCACATTTTCATCACCTAAATTCCTCCTTTCACCAATTCTCATGCTTCAACCTTCAATGGGATCTAGACGAACGACACACATGAGTAATCTCTTGGAAGCAGACTAGGTGTGCGATTCACTAGGAGCTTGGATCTCCTTGGTTTTCTTAACCAACCTTTGCCTGCCTCATTTCTAAGGTGTTGGCTGGTGGGATGATGAGTCCTCTATTTCCTTTCCCTTTCCCTTGACATTTTCCTTTATCGCCCATGTGCTATGGAATGTTTTTTCCCTCACAGATAAAGGAATGTCTCCTTTGGAGTCTCTAGGGATGTCAGCCGAAATCAAAAATGAATCCCAATCTTTTTTCAAACGTATCAATTCTTCGACCATCAACAACTTGATTAATGAAAAATGGGACAAATTGTTCCTCAGTTGGTTAGCCTCAACCTGGACGTTGTCTGCCATCCTTTCCAAGCTTTGATGCAAGAACAAAGTTAGATTCAAAGGTTTTTTCCCTGTGAAGTGCATCAGCAACCTAATGTGACATGGGTACACCCTGTCAAACCTTCCTTCACAGGTGAAATATCTTTTGATTACCTTTAGAATATTTTGGAAAGGCTCCCAGAGGTACTGGCTTGGAACGTCGGCTCTAATTTTCCCATTTAGATAGTTGGGCTTGATAAATTATTTATAGCACAAAATGTCTAAATGCATGCCTTTAAACCATTTTTCACCGTGTGGAGGGATCTCCGTCGCAGTTGATAGAATTTCCTCTATCCCTTGGAAGGTGATTCCCACAATGGTCATGCTAACCCCAGTACAATTGAGGGAAAACTGCTCAACCAACTTCACATTGTACCTTTTGATCTTTTCACAAAAGCGCATACATTCGGCTTGTTCAAAAGATGCCCTGATTTCTGGATCTCCGTTTATTAATTCCATGTCTTGAGGCTTAGACCTCATGGCCCTGCCACTTATCGCCTTCTTTCTTATGATTTGGGATGTTTCCATGATGCCAGTATATATTTATCTCACTCGCGCAGTAATGAACTATAACACCCTCTCTATGCGGAAAATAAGAATGACAGACTTTGCATAGACTTTCAGAAAGGCAGTCATAGAATATTTGCGCAAAAAATAAAATCGACCACAAGAGTTCATGGCGTGGCAGTAAGGCGCGATGGAAAATTTTGGTGCAGTGGGGAAAATCAGCGCAATGGAAAACAACAACGAAAGGCTTGTCTTGATAGGGAATCATGACGGAAAATTCTGGTGCAGTAGCAAAGTAGTAGGAGACTTGTCGCGAGACAGGGAATTTAGGCGCAGTGAGGAAACTCAACATGACAGGAGGAAATTTCAAAGAAGAAAGGCTGACCGCAAGAAGAAATAATGTCCAACATTCTAGTTTGCAGCAAAATCCAACATACTTTAAACAATGACTAAAAATGATGAATGAGACGCGGCAACTCAAATCAACATAATTACAATGCAAACAATTGCAATCAACTTTCACACAGCGAAGGGCTCCAAACTTTGTAGAAAAAACCATAGAAAACCCACAAATATGGAAAGTAAAGGAGAGGCATGCACGGTGACCAAAATTTATACTTGAACGGATAAGAAATGGAATCATGGAAGAGGACAATAAATCCATGGCAATGAGAAGTTTGGAAGAAAGTTGAAGATTTGCATAGCAAACTCATGCGATGGGTACACTTTGAAGTGTGTAAAGTACAAATGATAAGAGCGACAAAGTATACATGAAAGGAGCGTCGTGATTTTTCACCTTTCTGACTTTTGAATTAGGTGATGATGTTTGTTATATCTTTCGACATGACCTTTATCCCAACAACTTGCCTCGATCTCTGACATGTAAATTCCCCTTTTCTGACAGGACTCGATATTTAGGGAAAGGGACCTTTACAATTCGCACATGACTAATCATTACACCCTTTCACGACTTCAAGGGAAAGAATTTCTACTTGTTGATTTCGACCCATTCGTCATTCAGTCACTGACCTCACACGCTTTGACGCACTAACTATGACTCATCTAAGACTAACTCTAACTGCAAAAATCATGGTGCTAACAAGTTGGTTTACTTCTCTTTGTGTCGTAGGTAATTCTCTATCTTGGGTACATTGATCAATCATTTTTCATAGTGCATTCAACGTTGTTTCATCCTACATCAACTCTAAACAATTCTTTAGAAAGTATTTCAAAGTATTTACCTTTTCGACTAGCCTTTCTGGAATAGTGCGATCATAAACTGACACCATATCATATATTGCTGGTGTCTTTGATGTTGATCTTATCCAGTCTGATCCTAGTATCTCCTTCCTGGCTTGTTTATATGTCTCTTTCTCTTTATGTGGATTAAAGGCTCTCATGGGATCAATTGTTTTCCTTATCCATTGCGTGACCCCTTTTCCTTTATCTTTCACATCTGGCCTAGTTCTCATTCCTCCACGTGTAACAATTACTACTCTGGGAAGATCATCATGCTCCTCAACTACTATCATTTGTAGGTTTTGGTTCTGATTCTGATGCTATTTTTAGTTCCCTCTTTCCTTCCACTTCACTATCAATTGAGGATAGTACTTTATCGCATGATCCAATGCTCTTCAATATGTGTACTTCATGCAAGGATTCAGACAATCTCTCGCTAAATGTCCTAGTTGATTGTATTTATAACAAATTATCAGTCCTATTCCTCCTAAACCAAATCCTCCATGTCCTTGAACTCTTCTGAATCATCCACGTCCACCCTGGTTAAATCCTATCAGATTGTTGTACCACGTAAATCCTCCCTCTACTACGACAATTTCCTCTTGGATTTTGTATGCATATGAAGTGTGTTCTCTCATTAAGTCAAATGCATGGCAATATTTCTCATCGTGTCCTACAAATTTGCAAAAATTACAGAATATATTTCTAGGCATACTCTGGTACTTATGCAATAATGGAAAAGAAGGTGGATGATGTCCCCATGTCTTACATATCTCACAATCCCCTACTCCTCTTGCCAATGGATTTGGTGTTTATGTAGCCATATAATGTGCAAATGCCAGACGTTATTCCTTTAGATGGACTTTTGTCTTACATGTTATACACCAAACATGTTCGTGCTTTTCTTTTTCCTTTATTTTCTCTAAAAAATGAATTCTCAATGCAACCAACTATGACTGTACCTATGCCATACCTGGGCCATATCCTAAAGGAGATTCTTCTAACTTCATCACAATTTCCACTGCTTAAAGTTGCAATGTAACCTTTTGTTGTGTCAACGGATAATGAATGTACAACAATAGACCTGGAATAAACCATTCTCATTATTGCTCATCGAGAATATGAAAGGTTAATCAACCCATCACATCTTTAAATATCTGGTCGTAATCCCATACTATCTCATCATGTACTTGCTTAATCTCTTCCATCTCTTTAATATATTGCGATTATGATTTCAACTTCCAGAATTCCTTTAATAATGCTTGTTCAATTTCTGCAAAAGTTCTCGACTATCCGACTGGTGTAGTAGTCTAGTACTTCATGTACCATAGAAATAAGTGACCTCTAAACATTGTAGATAACTGTGTAATATTTGTTGCCTCATCCTGAACATTTTTCGTAGTCCATATCATATTGTACACAAACAAATATTGCTCAGGGTCTTTTGTCCCCGCTCCCTGAAATTCAGGAATTCTTAGTGTATGGTCTATTCCTTTTGTTGCACTCTATGTAGTACTTACCCTCAGTGATGCTAAATTATTCTAGTTCATTGTGCTACTTCCACTATTCTGACTACTTCTCTGGATTCCTCCACTAACTACAATTGCTATTGAACAAGTCTTGTTTCCTTCTTGAATTCTCAGTGATGCACACAGGGTTGTGGGTTCGACAAAGATTTCGATCTAAGATGGACTTCCTTATTCTACTGGAAGATGAATAGTACCTAGGATCCATTTATTCCCTTTTCCTCTCTCTATACAATGTTATCTAGAGTTATACACAAGGGTCACTTTCCTCGAATTCTCTGTGTTTCTCTTCTTTCTCAACCATAGTCTCCTTCTTACTATACCTAAACCTTTTCCCACAACGCAATACTCCAATATCTTCATCTGAGTTACTATATTCCTCTCTCGAAATCCTCAGTCCATATATAGCTTACTCATTCTTTCCACTCTTATACCATCCTTTGGTCATCCCCCAGTCCCCCTGTGTGCGCATAGCAGTTAGACTCTATCTTCGTCACATTCTTGTCGCACAAAAAACAAATTATCGAGCTAGACAATGCGTTAAGGTATCTTCCACGCAGACCCTTGAAAAATTCCCTCTTTGCGACACTATAATACTAGGTACAATATACTGCAAACTCTGTAATGTAACCTCCCAGTACACTATTCAACCAAAATTCAACTGTGCGAGAAATCTTGTTACTTACTCTATTCAATTGTCTGATCAGTTCCGGAGTCCAATTTCTCGAAGCTTCAACTTGATATCTTCCGACATTCTCCACTAGCCTTTCTAACCATTCAACCAATATTATCATAAATTCACCAAATAAAATTTCATGAAGATCTGTGAACACATACCTTTGCAACCACTATTTGTCTTTGAGCCTTGGGTTCCTCTTCTATTATCTGGAAAACTCTTGTTGCTTCATTTATATCCATTTGGTGATCTCCTTATTCGGCCTCCAAAATATTCCCCTCAATTACAGTTCATGGTCCCAGCATGGAACCATTTTTTGGTACGCAGTGGGTAGACCTGGGCTTAATCATCAATATACCAACAAAACCCTTAGACACCGACCCTTTCAGCATCACTTGCAAAACAAGTGAAGTCTCACCCAAGGCATCTAGAGGGGCTAGAGGAACCAAGGTTCTGCAATGATAAGGGGAATTAAGTCATTCAACGTGTCTTTAGTAACCATCTACTCATTTGTGAGTTTCCATTACTTAACATGCAACATACCCTGTGTGCGAAATCCCTTTACTTTGGTATTGATTCATCAATTACTTTAGTGCACGACATTATAAAATGAAAAATGCATTCATCATAGTTAAGCATATATCATTATTTCACCATAACATCATACATGCAAAGATAACAAATCACAACACACAGGTTTAACGTGGTTCACCCAAATTGGGCTATGTCCACAATGGATGGCTTCTTTTATTATTCACTGATAATATTCTTACAGCTGCGCACTATGCTACAAAATATGCAACAGTAACATTACACAAACCTGCCTAGTCGTTTTGTTGCAGTGTGAGCCTCACTCCTCAGTAATACCTCAAACTTATCCCTTCGCTCGACTCAACTTACCCAAAAATCACTAAGAAATTCTCACATGTCAAACATTTGGAACCTCGGAACCCCTCTACCCAAAAAAACATTACATATTTATAAATCAAAATAGGGCTAAGCCCATTACAAAGTGCACAAAAAACTCCTAACTACTTTCCACCTTTTGCATGTCGCTCCATCGTGCTTCCTTCTATCACGCACTTTGACTCCTTAAAGTCCACTCCCGTCATGTGCTATGGTCCATCTTCTAACTGCCTTTTATTCTTTGACTTATTATGGCGTGGATCCCAAAACTTAACCAAAATTCCTATCCAACAGGTGGTGCATTTTCAAGTTGTACTTCTTGCAGTGGATGTTGTGAAATTTCTTCTTGTTGTTGTACATTATCTTTCGTTTGTTGTTAACTTTCTCTTGAATATGCTACTCATTTTCTTGTAATGGTGGACTATCATTTTGTTGTTTGGGGAACCTATCAACAACTTTCTTGACCTCCATACTACCTATAGAATTCTTAAACATCTATAACTCATTGAATATGACATCCCTACTTCTAATAACTTTATTTTTAACAGGATCCCATAATCGGTAACCAAACTCACCATCTGCATATCCCAGAAAAACACACTTCCTAGATTTATCATCTATTTTAGCTCTATTATCTTTGGGAACATGCATAAATGTTTCACATCTAAATACCTTTAAGTGAGAATAATTTACCTTTTTACCCGTCCAAACTTCTTCAGGAATGCCACCATCCAAAGTTGTAGTAGGAGATCGATTTATCAAGTAGCACATTGTCTTTATTTCTTATCCAATCCATAATTTGAAAACATACTCCTCACATTCTCCATGATAGTATGATTCATTCTTTCTACAATACCATTCTATTGAGGAGTAAGAGGCACAATCTTCTCATGATTTAAGAAAAAACTGTTACAATACTCTTTGAATGCATTGGAGCAATACTACCCATTGTTATTTGTCCTCAAACATTTGAGCAATTTATTAGTTTCTCTTTCAACAGCAACATGAAACTTCTAAAATATCTTGAATACCTTGTGTTTTCTTTTCATAGGGTAGGCCCAAACCTTCCAAGATGCATCATCTATAAATGTCAGAAAGTATGAAGCTTCTCCTAATGAATTGATGTTTACTTTCTAAAACACATAAAAATGTATCAATTCTAACAAATATGTTTCCATTCATTGCCACTTATAATAAATAAAACCCTTCATTTCCTACCATAGATACAATGCTCACAAAGATCAATATTATAGGATTTCAAACATGAAGCATTTTTTTTCCAACAAGGATTTTGAGACCCTTCTCTCTCATGTGACCCAGATGCTTATGCCACAAATCTACTGAGATTTATTCTTTTGCAACAACAACCACATTTGATTTCTATGATATTTATTTTAATGTATATAGTGTTCATGTCTTGGATCCTTTATCCATGAACAATGCCCCTTTACTAATTTTCCAACAACCTTTTCCAAAGCTTGTAGAACAACCTTCATCATCTAATCATCCTACAGAGATCAAACTCAAGCACATATATGGAATGTGCCTAACATGTTTCAATAAGATATGTTTCCCTTCCTTTATATTGATATAGACATATCCCACTCCAACAATGATGTAAATGTGATTATTTCCCAAATGCACTTTACCATAATCATCATAACCATATGCAACAAAGTTATCTTTTCTTGGGTATACATAGTGAGAT
>JASDQU010372627.1:72598-91213 GCA_032191745.1 Picea mariana
ATGTGCCTAACATGTTTCAATAAGATATGTTTCCCTTCCTTTATATTGATATAGACATATCCCACTCCAACAATGATGTAAATGTGATTATTTCCCAAATGCACTTTACCATAATCATCATAACCATATGCAACAAAGTTATCTTTTCTTGGGTATACATAGTGAGATGTTGAGATTCAAGAATACAATAAATGCTATAGTTTGATGAAAATAAACATGCATCTTCCATTGAAACAATAATTAAAAACTCATTCTATGAAACTAAAGCAGTAATCTCACCTTCATTTGTGTTGTTTGATGTCCTGGATGGTTTTTGATCCTTTTGTTCTTGTTTCCATTTTCGACACTCCTTTTTCATATGTCCTCATTTTCCATAGTGATAACAATTGAACCTTCCTCTTATCGATTTCAATCTACCTATTGACCTCGAACGCCCTTGACAACCTTGATCAATTTTCATACTACGATTAGCTAGAGTTAGAGCTTCTCCTCCCTTAAGTGGTCCACTATTGAATCGCCCTCCTTAATATTGAGATTGTATAATTTATTTATCAATAAGACCTTATTCGATGCTTTTTTTTTCTCATATAGATCATGCATCTTGTGCCATATATATTATGTAGTCTTCTCTCCGACTACATTAAAGTAGACATTCTTTGATAGACACTGATGGATATTTGCAATGGCCTTCCTATCAAGCTTGATTCAATCCTCATTTTTCATCAATGACGGATTCTTTGTTATTCCCTTAATTGGAAAGTATCGATCCCTCAAAATCAGTATATCCTCCATCTATGACTTCCATAGAGAAAAATTAGCCTCGTTCAACTTCTCCATGTCACTCGGCGTTGTTTTCTCCATGCTTAATGGGACTCAACTTGAAAAATATCTTGGCAGTTCTCAACTAAACCTTCAACAATTTTAAGCATTCAGCATTGGAATAAAATTCCTCTTGTGGCCCACGATTTCTCCTTCTAGGCTGGTAGACAAATTGTGGCCCATGATTTCTCCTTCTAGGTTGGCAGACAAATTCTCCCAAAAAAATTTCTTTTGGGTGTTCCAGAAACCTCATGTGATGTCTCCTTCTACAGTGTGGGTGTTCTAGTGACCTCCTACGAGTATAACAATGACCTATTCTTACCTAACCTTGCTCTAATACAAGTTGTTGGGATTTTGGTTTCCTAATTTTCCCACTAGAAGAAGAAAAATGGGTTTTCTCTAGAACCGCCTAGCAAATCAGAAATTTCCCACACAAAATAGAGGATCACTCACTCCTCAAATAAGCTTGCAATACTCTCCCAGAATATATATATTAAAGGCTTCTTGGTATAAATACACAGACAACAAAATATGTAGACGATGCTCTCACCCTTACGCACCACATTTTTAGCAAACATAGAAAAGAGGAGCACAATTTTAACAAATACAAAGGAACAGAAAATAGAGCAAGTAGCAAACAATATTCAATTGATCATCACACCACAAACAAATAGAGTATATTTACATAGTTTTGTAGGATTGATTCGTATATGGAGCTTTTGAACACTATAACATTCGAATATCAAAATATCCATCTATTCAGTAGAAAATTGTGGGTTCCAACCAAAATTTCTAGGTGTCTTTGACTTTACCAAAAGCTTTTGGAGTTTCCAACGATGGGGACGTGGTATTTGAAACAATGGTTTCTCGAAGCTTCATTTTTCTTCACTGTTTAACACATATATTGTACTCATAACACTTAACGATAAGTGTCAAGTATGCTTGCTCTGACGTGTTGATTCAGGTGGTCCTTTTAGCAAATATTTATATGCTTCAAGATTATTTGTAGGTTTGACAACTTAGCGACAAACTTCCTGGAGCATTCTTACTAGCTTTTCGAGGACAACTAGTCCTCCTTCAATCTTCTTTATAGACTTTTGTAAGTCTTAAATGTCTTTCAAGACATGTTGTAGAAGATACATATTTAGATTCAAAGAATTTAAACTTTCTTGATCTATTTTTTCTTCAATTCCAAGGTTGAGAATATCTTGATGCAGATCATCAATGTTATGTGTTATGAGTTGGTCTCACATGTTAGAGAAATTCAATAATTTACATTCATTTGAAACATGATCATTTGTAGTTGATAATCTTTGGGGAAGAAAATATATTTTGAGAGTCCCATCCAAAAATAATTGTTTAAAAGAGTAGAAGGAATATTTCTACCAAGAATATAGGACTTATCTTCCATTTTTACAATTTCTTCAATTGTAGTTGTAGATATGGGTAAGGAGAACAGGAACAGATCTTTTCAAACTAGTTATATGGATCCTCTATTATGTGATGTGTTGAACAAGTCTTGGCAAGATGAACATCCTGAATTTCATCCAATATGTTCTATATAACTAGAGGGTGCTTGTTATTTTGGTGGTTTAGAAAAGATCGGTTCTTATCGGATAGATGTTGTAGATCCATATCTAAATAAATTGTTGGGATCAGTCAAAGGTGGAATATGAAAAGAATAATTCTAAGGTTAATAACATGTGTTTCCTTGTTGGAAACTTGGTTTTTATTGATGTCAACCCTAGAAGAAGCCCTTAATGAAGCCTATAGAAGTGATGGGTGTATTTGAAGAAGTGCAGAAGCCCCAGAAGCCCCTAGAAGTAATGGGTGATGTCAAACCTATAAGGAGTCCAGCAAGTCTCCAAAGTGGTCCCCTTATGGCATAGCTTTAAGCATGGTCCTCATGGGAAGAGGATTTGAATAATTCTACAAGAAGCCCTGTAAATATGGTTAAGTGGTTAAGAAGCCTCCAAGGTGTGGTCATGAACCATAAATTTGAATGAAGGAAAATAGTATGAAGAAAATTGCAAATGCATGAAAAACCTCCATGATCTAATAGTCCATATAAAGCCATTTCCAAAGGTATGGCACGCCATGTGGTTCCTCATGGTTGAGAATTTATGCTCTCTTAAAGTTGAATCCCTTAAGTATGGTCAAGAAGCCATGAGTCTAAGGTCAAATAAGTTACAAGTTGGCCCTAAAGTCAAGTAAAGGAGAAAATTTGTTTCAAACAAGAATGTATAGGTCAGCCCTAAAGACAAGCAAAGGAGGTACTTGGAAAAGTATAAATACCCATCAAGAGCCTCTCATTTGAGTCAAGAAAGTATCATTATTTATCATTCAATCTTGTGATCTCTTAGCACAATCTTGGAAGAGAATTTCAGAGGGAAGATTGTTGGAAATTTGGTTTTCATTGATGTCAACCCTAGAAGAAGCCCCGAAGAAAGTTTGGAAGCTTCTAGAAGTGATGGGTGTATTTGAAGAAGTCTCCAAAGTGACCCCTTTATGGCATATCTTTAAGCATGGCCCTCATGGGAATATGATTTGAATAAGTATACAAGAAGGCTTGGAAATATGGTTAAGTGGTTAAGAATCCTCAGAGGTTTGGTCATGAAGCCCGAAGTTTATTGAAGAAAAAGAATATGAACGACATTGCAAATGCATGAAAAACATCCATTGATTGATAGTCCTTGTCAAGTTGTCTCCAACAGTAGGTGGCATGCCACATTGTTCCTAAAGGTTGAGGATTTATTCCCTCTTAAAGATGAATCCCCGAAGTATGTTCAAGAATCCCCATATCTAAGGTCAAGAAGTTATAAGTTGGCCCTAAAGTCAAGTAAAGGAAAAAAAAATATTGCAAACAAGAAATTACAAGTCGGCTCAAGGTCAAGTAAATAGGGTGCTTGAAAAAGTATAAATACGCATTAAGAACCTCTTATTTTCATGATTCAATCTTGTGATCTCTTAGCACAATCTTGGCAGTTAATTTCAGAGGGAAGATGAAGTGAAGAAGGGATAAATTCCAAGGGAAGATGAAGTATTGTGATGATGTGTTCTAAGGTATATTTTTTAAAGGTCATATTACTGTTTTTGCTATAACGTGTTTTCTAGAATGATTCAAATAAAGAAATGTGGATTATATTGAGAAGACATATCAAGGTACCTTTGGTACTAATTTCAGCTTTTGGGTCATTATACTTTTGGAGATATGCTCTATGGAAGATAGGATTTTTAACTCGTCCTGTAACTAGTATCAAACAGGTGTTCCGGGTAAAATAGTCATACATTATTCATAGAAGATCCAAATTTTATGAGACCAATTGCATTGGTAATAGTATAGTCCATAGTATTTTTTGTGTGAGTTTCATAATCAGAAATCAAATATTGAGCATATGTCATGTTGTACAAGTTCTCTCTCCATAATAGGTCAAAATTCAGGAAGGTCTGCCATTTTCGCTATATCTCATTTTCAGTGACAAATCAAGCAATGAAACTTGGAGGAATTTCAGAGAAGATATGATTAATATTGGGTAAAAATTTCATACATTTATTCATTACAAGTACAAAGTTATACTTTTTGGAAGTTAGGGTTTGTGACTAATCCAGAAACTAGTTCCAAACAGGTGTTTGAGATAAATTTAAGAAGTGATGTTGGGGTTTATATGTGGACCCATGTGGATCTAGGATATTTATATGGACCCAATTTCTAAATGGACCCAGGTTGATGATGTTGACGTATAAGTTGTGGTGGATCTATTTTTGATAATGTTGATGTATCAGTTATGGTGTATCCAGTTTTGATGATGATGATATATCAGTTGTGGTGGATCTAGTATTTGATGATGATGATGATGTATCAGTTATGGTGTATCCAGTTTTGATGATGATGATGTATAAGTATCAGTGAGAGTGATATTGATAGGTTGATGATGATGTATCAATATCAGTGACAGTGACATTGGTAGTGACAAGTTGAGTCTCCATTTATATTTCAAGAAGGAAGGTAGGGGAAAGGAAAGGGGGTTGGAGCCTTCTTCCGGTTGGTGCTGGAGAATACAGGCAGTCATATATTCCTTTAGGTTGGATCATATAAACAAGGGGGTTGGAGCATCCTTCCAGTTGGTGTTGGAAAATACAGGCAGTCATATATTCCTTTAGGTTGGAGCATATAAACAAGGGGGTTGGAGCCTCCTTCCAGTAGGTGTTGCTAAATCAGGGAGTTGGAGCTTCATTCAAGTTGGAGCCTGTAAACTAGGGGGTTGGATCCTCCTTCCAGTTGGAGCTGAAGAATCTATGGATTTGTAGCTTCCTTCAAGTTGGAGACTATAAACAGGGGGTTGGTGCCTCCTTCTAGTTGGTGATGGAGAATTTTGGAATTTGGTGTTTGTTGTGAATGTAATCTTATGATATATGAGAAATCATTTTATGGTTTTCTCCCATTTTGTTTTCCACACAAAATTCTTGTGTATTGTGTATTTTTGGTTATATGTTATGTATTGTTCATGATATCTTGAATCCAATCATAAAGTGATAAATTGTTGGTAAGTTGATGATTACATGTTATGTTTAAAAGTGGTAAAACATGCTCAGTACTAATTCACCCCCCCATTAGTATTGGTGAATATTCCAACAAAGATGAAGTGAAGAAGGGAAAAATTCCAAGGGAAGATGAAGTCTTGTGATGATGTGTTCTAAGGTATGTTCTTTAAAGGTCATCTTTCCATTTTATATATAACTTTGTTTTTATAATGATTCATATAGTGAAAATTGGATTATATTGAAAAGACATATCAATGTATATGTGGTACAAATTTCATCTTCTGGGTCGTTGTATTTTTGGAGATACAATCAGTGGAAGATAGGTTTTTTTACTAGTCTTGTAACTAGTATCAAACATGTGTTCTGGGTAAAACAATCATAACTTATTCATAGAGGATACAAATTTTGTAAGATCAATTGCATTGGAAATAGTACAGTATTTGAAATTTTGTATGTGAATTTCAAAATCAGACACCAAATATTGAGCTTGTGGCATGTTGTACAAGTTTTCTCTCCAAAATAGGTCAAAATTCAGGAATACCTGCCATTTTTGCTTTCAGTGGTGAATCAAGCATCAAAACATGGAGTAATTTTAGAGAATATATCAAATAATAATAGGTAAAATATATATTTATTCATTACAGGTATGGAGTTATAGTTGTTTTAATTTAGGGTCTGTGACTAATCCAGAAACTAGTCCCAAACAGTTGTTCGAGATAAATTTAAGAAGTGATGTTAGAGTTTATATGTGGACCCATGTGGACCTAGGATCTTTATGTGGACCCATTTTTTATGTATCAATGATAGTCATAGAAACAATGAAAGTATATTAGTGACAGTGACAAAGACAGTGAAAGTGATAGTGACAGTGATAGAGACAGTGGCAATGACAATGATAGGTTGATTTTCTTATGATGATGATGTATCAGTATCAGTGACAATTGCAATGATAGTTTGAGTATCTCATTTATATTTCTAGGAGGTTGGGTGGCACATGGGAATATTGGTGTCTTCAGATAGTAGGTTTGTGCTTGCAGGGGAGTTACAACTTCCTTTGTGTTGGTGCTCATAAAACTAGGGGGTTGGAGTCCCCTTCCAAATGGAGCTGGAGAATTTAGAGAGTTGAATCTTCCTTCAAGTTGGAGCCTGTAAATTAGGGGGTTGAATCCTCCTTATAGTTAGAGTTGGAGAATATAGGGAGTTGTAGCTTTCTTCAGGTTGGAGCCTATAAACAATGGGGTTGGAGCCTCCTTCCAGTTGGTGTTGGAGAATATTTGAATTTGGTGATTCCCTTGAATGTAATATGCCAAAGTCAAAGGGGACAAGCTTCAAACTTATAGAGGTCAATTTGAACAACTAAAAATGAAGGAAGATGAATATATTGCATCCTATTTTCTATGAGTTGATGAAATAGTGAACATTATTAAAGGATTAGGAGAAGAAATTAAAGAACTAGTGATTGTTCCAAAGGTATTAAGTCTCTTCCAATGAGATTTGATCCTAATATTTTATCCCTATAAGAAATAACAGATCTTTCTACGTTGATCACGGATGAGTTACATGGAATCCTTATAGCTTATGAAATGAAAACATAGCAGGATAATCCATTGAGGAAGGAAGCAAATTTCAAAGCATCCAAGAAGACAAAGGAGAATAAGAAAAAATCAAAGTCAAATTATAGTTGCAGTGATGATTCAAATGAAGATGAAGAAATAGCCAACTTCATGAGGAAGTTGAAGAAAGCAACTAGAAATTACAAAGGTATGCTTCCCTTAATGTGCTTTAATTGTGGTAAAATTGGTCATTTTGCTTCTAAATATCCTTATTCTAAGAATGTAAAAAATGATGAAGAAGAAGTTCCCAAGAAAGAAAAGAAATATCAGAAGGGAAACAAGAAAGGAAATAAAAGAAAAGTCTTCAAGAAAATCCTCTACTCAAAATAAGATAGTTCTTCATCTGATGAGGATAATGATAGTTATAGTGACCCAGAAAGAGTGTTCTTCATGGCAATGGAAACTCAGAAAGAAACCATTGAAATTGATGAATAGTAAGGTGAAGTATATATTGAAGATAAATTAATCATCACCTTAAGTGAGTTGAAAAGATAAAGGAATAAAAACAAGTCACTTAAGGAAGAATTGTTCAAAATAAAGGAGGGTTCTCAAAATCCCAACAAAAACTCTAAAAAATTCCAGCAGATGATTATGAATCTAAAGGTACAAGTAGAAGAAGCTAGAAGGATTCAAGAAACACTCAAAACCGGTTGGAAGAAAAGGAGAAAATGAAGGATATCTTGGAAGCAGAAATAATCTCACTAAGAAAGGAACTTCGGCAAAAGGACATGCACCAGAACATCACAAAAATATTGGATCAAATCATTAGCATTCAAAGACCATACTATGACAAGTCTAGACTAAGATACAAGTAAACTTATACTAATAAATGTTAAAGCTCCGTGACAACAAGAAAAGAAGAAGATCATCCAATCAAAAGGACGTGAAATTAGTAACCAGTACTGGAGAGGACTAGAGAAGAATATTACAGAAGAAGTGTATCTCAAAGAATACCTTCTACCTTCATGCATCAAAGAAGCTTCAATTATTGTGAAGGAAAAAATAGAAGAGAAGATCATGATCATCTAAGGCATTAATTCAGAAGGACTACATCACAAACAAGATCATTCACTCCCAGGTACCAAAGTTTATTTTATGGTTATTGTTTTACTTGTAATAACTTTGGACATAAGGCTATAGATTGCAAAGTGTATGGAAGAAATGTTCAAGCAATAGATGTTTATGTGGCCCCCTACAATATTGAATGTTACAAATGCCAGAACTATAGACATACAACTCATGATTGTAGAAGCTTGATGAAGTTTTCCATGAAGGAAAACACTAATATCATGTACAAGAAAGTTTGGAGAAGAAAACAAAACAAGAAGAGCAGGTGAATGAAGAACTCCTACAGATCATACTCACAAGATTTACAGAATTGCGAGATCATGATGAATCTACAGGTAAAGAGGAAGATGTCATAACTTAAAAGAATGATCCTATAGTAGAAAAGGTTTTTATAGTGTTCTAAGTCATTAGGCTTGGAGACTCCTAGTAAATGTGAATGTTAAAGAGGGGGAGTCTAAGAAGCAGTTATTACAGAACTATCATTCAAGTAGTCTAAAGTACTTGTTTGCAGAAGATAGATTCAGAGTGGTTTGATGAAAGAAGTGTAGAATGTATCGTCATAGATTGGTTGTTCAAGGTGCAGTTTAGAACACATCTTCAGTGACAGTGAGAGTGGTTTTTGCATGCATTTGTAATGTCAAATTTGGGTTTCATGACCACACCTTCGGGCATTCTTAAACACTTAACCATATTTCTAGGGATTCTTGTAGACTTATTCAAATAATTTTCCCGTGAGGGCCATGCTTAAAGATACACCATAATGGGACCACTTTGGAGACTTGATGGACTTCTTCAGAGAAAGTGATAGTGACAGTGAAAATGATAGTGATAGAGACAATGACAGTGACAATGGCAGAGACAGTGACAATGACAGTGACATTGATGGTGACAGTGGCAATGGCAGTTGTAGTGACAGGTTGAATCTCTCCTTTATATATCTAGGAGGTTGGGTGGCACACGGGAATTTTGGTGTCTTCAGATAGTAGTTTGGTACTTGCAAGGGAGTTGCAGCTTCCTTCGAGTTGGTGCTCATAAAACTAGGGGGTTGGAGCCTCCTTCCAAATGGAGTTGGAGAATCTAGGGAGTTGAAGCTTCATTTAGGTTGGAACCTTCAAATTAGGGGGTTGGAGTCTCCTTCTAGTTGGAGCTATAGAATCTAGGGAGTTGTAGATTCCTTCAGGTTGGAGCCTATAAACAAAGGAGTTGGAGCCTCCTAGTTGGTGTTGGAGAATCTTGGAAGTTGGTGCTTCCTGTGAATGTAATATTTAAGATATATATTAAAAATCGTTATGTGGTTTTCTCCCATTTGAGTTTCCACATAAAATTCTTGTGTATTGTGCATTTGTGGTTATATGTTACATGCAATCATAAGTGAATGGAATTGTTGATAAGTTAATGTGATTAAAAATGGTAAAAAGTTTTTAATATTGATTCACCCCCTCAGTATTGGTGAATATTCCAACAGATCCTCCTAAAAGATCCCATGTTCACATGTTCAAATTTCTTTGTATTTACACTCCCATTCTGTAGGAAAGGAGATGTCAATCCACTTGAATGTGTAGAATCAATAATAACTTTATTAATATTGAGTATATTTACTCAACTAAATTTAATAAATCACTCATTCCATATCGATACATGGAACTATTAATTTATATTTCATATATTATGTGATATTAATATTTTTTTAGTTTATTTTGACTAAAAAAATTATAAAAATATTAAACCAATAAAATACATCAAAACAAATAAGTGTATAAATTTTAAAAATAAATATATACCATATTTCTATTTAAATCACTCATTCTATCAATATATAGAGTTATACATTTATATTTTATATATAATTTAATATGAAATGTATTTTCCAAGATCTATTTTGAAGTGATTTTTTTATATATATACCATATTTATATTTAAAAATGATCTCTTAAAAACTATACATAATGTACCCTAACTTATATAAACTATACATAATGTACCCTAACTTATATAGTTAAATGATAACCATAACCTTATATAGTTAAATGATAACCTTTCTACGTTCACCAATAACCATTTAGCTGCTGTGCTAGTTATTGCATAAATATTAAAACAACTATCTATCTAATCACCGTCATCCATATCAATTCAAACCCTATTTATTACACTATTTATCTAGAGCTATACAACCACCGCCTTGCACACAGAGATACAACGTTTTCTAGCTAACAGTTTCATCGACTTCATCGTTGTTCCAGGAAATGGATTATTCTAAGAAATGGGAAGTGGGAAGTGAATGTAAGTAGGGATACCCAATATTTTTGTAGCAAGGAAGTCTTTCAATGAGGACTCAACCAAATAAGTATGCATTTAAACCAACAACAATGATGTAATTAGAGAATAACAGGCTGATTGCAAATAAGTAACGCCAAGTACAGAATTAGTTAAGAAGTACGTGCATCCCTACCTTCAGGTTTCTACCTTCTGATTTAATTTGGAGTCCCTACTTCACCGGGTGTACGGGATGCAGAGGTGATTACCTTTTCCTCTTCTTGCTATTGCTTTGAATTGCTTACCTTTTCCTCTTCTTTCTATTGCTTTGAAACTTTACTGAACTGCACACAACATACAAGGTAATGGGAAACAAAACAATATCAATTCCTCGGTTGATTTTTGTAAATGATATTTTATTTTCTAAAGAATGAGAAAATAAAATAAAATCATGAAATGAATTTATATTGATGTAGGTAAATGAATCTCAAAAGTACGAAATGTACAGGTAGCAAAATAAGATTTTAAGTAATTGCTCATTTTATGTCTTGGATCTCAAAAATTCTTCAATTTTTTCTTTCAAGCTGTGCAAAAACTCAAGCCAGGCAGTAATGGTGGTGCCTCAATGGGCGTTGATCCAATTGTGCGCGGGTGCGAGTTCAAAGGCATGTTTGGATAGTGCCCAATCGTGTGAAACACTCCAACCGATCACAGGAGAATAAGGGAACACCTACCCTTTTTTATAGTAAGTCGCCAGCAGTTTCATTGCCAAATCGGAAATTAATCATGTAGGCAGAGAAAAGGTAAATAGTCCACCAGTTCAAAGTGCCAAAAGCCCTAGCTTCCAATATCTAAGTTCGAGTACGTTTAATGGCTGCGAGGCACCGAGTCTGAATCAACCTAAAAGAAATTACCAATGCCTTCCTTCCGGCAGCCTGAGTGAAATCTTCCTGTTCAGTCAGTGAGTGGGAAGACTGAGTGAAATGCCAGCCTTATTCGGGTTATGATCTATCCTTGCCACAAAATGAACTCTAAGTTTCCTACGGTAAGACGAGCTTAGTATTATTAAGTATCATCTTCTTTAAACGGATTCGAACCGACAACGAAAAGAACAAAACATAGCTCCATTGCCTTTGCCTATAACAGGGATAGGGCTAATAAACTAATTAATTAACTGATAAACAAATAAATAAATTCCTCTGCAATGGAGGACTCGAATTCAGATTTGTCTTTATCGTCACTGAGAGCTTCTGTAATCTCAGTCTTGTTTTCATCGATGAGCTTCAAGAATTGCTTGAGCTCAGAAATTCTCCATTCATGGCTTCTCGTGCGGCCGGAAGAAAACACCTCCCGCAGCTCTGTGACGAGGGAATTTGCATTAAATTCCATCTATAACACACGAAACTGCTGGGATATAGAATTCCCATCAACAGGACTCGAACCAGCTATCTTCCCTCTAATTAGTTTCTAAAGCTGATTGTTTGAATATACTTATGTTATCATTGCTACTTGCTTTGCTACTTATGCCTTTGCTAGGTCCCAACCTATGCCTAGTAGTGTTGTTAGCTCTGCTACTATATATGCTAATGATGGTACTGGATCAAAAGAGTAGACAGAAAATCGACTGCTAACCTGTATCAAACTGTTACATAGTTTGTAGCGTGTCTAGCTTTCATTATTATGTAAAATACCGATAATTTTTTGAGACATGTTTATTCTCAAGAATTTGTTGAAGTCTCTAATTGCATATGAGTGCATTGGAGTCTGCTGAAGTGCTTCTAGACCATCATCGTAGTCTTGCTTCCCTGTTGATCAGATCTAATATGCATTATTAGACAGGAAATATTTAATAGTTGTTTGGAAGGATTTGTTAGAAAAAACCCAATTTCTTATTTTAGATGGATTCTGACCATGCCTAGAAATTGACAATGCTATTAAAGAACATTGGATCCAACTCCCACTAGTTTACCTATAGTTGAACCACAACCCCAGTTTGTTATTAAAGGTTTAAATAATCCTTTACCTAAAGGACATAGCTACTCCACATTTGGTATAAATACATGTTCTTCAACTCCAGGTAGCCATGGACATAGCTACTCCATAGCCCTTGTTATATTAAATATTCATGATTCAACACACAAATCTAATCTAATGCACAATGAATTGAGTCAATTATTATTATACTAAATGTTCATGATTCGAGGATTATTATTAGTTAGGTTGTAATTTAATGGTCTTTACCTAAAGGACATAGCTACTCCACATTTGGTATAAATACATGTTCTTCAACTCCAGGTAGCCATGGACATAGCTACTCCATAGCACTTGTTATATTAAATATTCATGATTCAACACACAAATCTAATCTAATGCACAATGAATTGAGTCAATTATTATTATACTAAATGTTTATGATTCGAGGATTATTATTAGTTAGGTTGTAATTTAATGGTTGGACAAGGAATTGTTATATAAATAACTTAAATTTAAAATTTAAATGTTGTAAAGATTTTGTATAATGAAAAGTATTGATTGTTTTTTATAATTTATAAAATTAAATTAATTTAAATTAAAAAAATGTTTTATTAATTAAATATTGGATTTTTTTTAAATACTATTTAAATTAATGTTATTTTTTAGTTTTAGAGTAAGATTTAAAATTGTTTTTAATTGGCCCAGAACTTGTCTTCTTCACATATAAGAAATGGGTTAATGGTCCAAGACCCAAAAGCATTTGACTAGAGAGAAAGTCTATCCTCTTGTGAACCATGTAAGAGTCATTTCATGGAGTGTGGTTTTCCTTGAATAATGATAATGATTCAATTCGCAAATAATAGCTAGTGTCAATTATCCGCATTACCTATTAACAAGTGAGTTATGATGGATTTTTCGACCTTAAAAAAAGTATTCTGCATTATAAAACTAAGAATTCTTTTGAAACAAATAGAAATAAAAATGAATTATTTTTTATTTGATGCAAGATTGTTTGATAACTAGAGATAATTTTGCATCAATAGACTACATAATACTCATAAATTGTATATTTTCAATCATCAATTCCATAGAAAATTCTTTATCCCTCTATGTATATCTAGGTATTTTCCTAGACCTAAAATGAATAGTTCAATATTTTTCATCTTTGCAATGATGCTTTCCCACTTTAGAATGACAACTTTGATCTCTTTGGCAATATCAATATTTATTAAAGAAATATTATGAACTCTTGCATCAACAATTGGATGAGAAGGACTTGAATGAATGCCTTGTATACTAAAGGGAGGAATTTGTGCATGCCATAGTATTAGCCAATATGTAAGGAGTTCAATATTATGTTTTACACACTTAAACATCTCTTCCACCACCTTTCTCAAAGAAAAACTTCTAAATAAATTGGGTGTTTTTTCAACAACTTTGTTTTCCATGAAATCCATGAGGGTTGGAGCTTAAGAAATCCATCACTATTGGGTGTTTTTTCAACAACTTTGTTTTCCATGAAATCCATGAGGGTTGGAGTTTAATAAATCCATCACTATTGCATAAATTAATACATATATTTCAGTTTTGGGGGAAGAAACCTCCCAATAGTTGTAAGAAATTATTGTCATAGACGCTAGGTATTCTCAATTTCTTTCATTTTTTTTCTTTTTCTTCCCTTCTCTTTACTTTCTGTGTTTACATGTTATTATGTCCCTGCAAGACATTTAGTTTGCATGGTGTTGCATTAGTTTTTCATTACAATGCTTTGATTTTTCATGGGCATGTAGTTTTCTTTAAGTTTAGAAATAAAGTATTTTTATTTTTCATTTTTTGATTATCTATTTTTCTTGTTTTCCATTGATTGTGAGCAGGGTGACATTTTCCTCAAAGTTTGGCATGCAAAAGGTGGTGGCAAGTTTTCATGGGATATATTCAATGATGGTATAGCAGGCATTAAATCTCTTTGGGCATTGGTTGAGTGATTCATATAGAGGTGTTATGGCATATACTGGATTTTTCTAAGGATTCATTCAATATTCGAGTTGGATGGAGGGTTTCATTGAATGCTGGTTCTTCTTCTCAATATCATCATCATCCTTCTTCAGTTTCTCTAACTTGTTCTTGGTTTGCTATTTTTCTATGGGTTTGTGGTTTAGCTCACTAGTTTGATTTTGTTTCTAAGGCTCAACAAGGGTTGCATCTTTGGTGTGTTTTACTCATTGATTGTATTGTTTGGTTTGATTTTGGGTTTTTTCTATGGTTGGGGTTTTGTTCCCTAGTTTTCTTGGGTTTGTTTCTTTACATATGTGCTTGTCTCTCTGGATGGGATTTTTACAGGGTTTGCGAGTGTTTTGGGCTTGGGATTTTGCTTAGTGGTTTGATTTTGCTAATTGGTTTGATTTTGGGTCTATTATGTTGTTGGTATTTTGTTTCTAGAGTTGGGTGGGGGTTGCATCTTAGGTGTGTTTATTTGATTTCTTGATTGGCTCTTGCATTGGGTTTTGTCGGGGGTCGTGATGTTCTATTGAGGTTATTTTATTGTGGTGGAGGTTTTCTAGTCTTTGGTTGTGGTGGAGGGTGGATTCTAGTGGTGTTACTTAGGCTGTGGAGGCATATTGTTGCTTTGGTAAGTTTCTCTACAGGGATGGGTAGATGAAAAACAATTTGGTTGTGTTTGTGAGGTTTTGAGAAAATATACATTGTAGCTGTGTAGATTATGTTCTTGGGAAGGTTTCTTTGGTTTTTTGGTATAGTGGCTGGATTTTTTTCCATACAATTTTCTTTTGGTGCATGTCTCTCTACATAGGATTTTGATCGGGGTTGTGAGGTTGTGTTGAGGTTTGTTTTTTTCTTTGTGGTTGTGGTGGAGGGTTGTTGTTGGTTTTTGTTTGGAGGGTGGGTGTTGGTTGACGTTATGCATAGTTTTGGTGGTGTGGCTCATCCTATGGAGGCGTGGTCTAGCTTGAGTAAGTTGCTTTGCTATAGTGCATTGGAAACAAATTTCTTATTTTCTAATTTATAAATTGATTTAGATAAAAAAAAAGAATTACAAATTTTGCTAGAAATTACATATTCTAGGTATTGGATATACCTATATAATTATATTATTTATAGTGTAGATATTTTTTTTTCTTAGAAAAAAATTCCGTTGTTCGCTAAATTCGAACAAAAAAGAATTTAATTAAATTTTGGATAATGCGTGTTGAAAAGTGCCCAGTACACAGTGCATTTGAAATGCATTTGAACGTCTAGATAATCGGGCGTGATTCATCGTCTCTTGGTAATTTGAAATATAGAAAAATAAAAATAATAGAATGAGTTTTAAATTATAGGATCTAGTTGGATGTGTAGTGAGTCGGATTTGATTGCATATAAACTGATAGAAATATAATATTCAAAACTTGGCCTTCATTTTCTATGGAGCATTTTATATTTTAATGCATTGTTGAATGTTTACTAATCCTACAAAAATAGTTGCTATCAAGTTTTTTTCGTAATGAAATACATATTAAAGGTGATGTCAAGTGACATAGGTAAAAAATCCACTTGGTGTAATGCATGGAGAAACTCATAGGAATATAAAACCACAAAACTATTGAGAAAACTCCATGCAAAGCACTCTTTAGTGTTTGATTGATTCCTACATGGTGCGATTGAAGGAAGATGAACGTCCCTGTGAGACTGTGGCTCAAGGGGAATGAGGAGGATATAGAGAAGAAGAATCGTCATTTAATAAAGCTCTCTATCCAATAGAGGGATTGAATGAACCCCTACAAAAATTGAATGTCACCTTTGCACACATGGTTCAACCAATGCCAAGAGAAGTTCAATTCTTGCAATACCAATGCTTAATACAACCGAGGCCATCCTTCCACCACCTTATGCATGCTAAGTTTGAGGTATATGCCACACTATCAATGGCCAATGAAAAACAAGAACCAATCCCATCGATCCTATAGCTCGGGTAAGTTGGTATGTTACAATAGTTGCATGAAAAACATTCTTCTTGACCCTATGACACTTTTAGAAAATATACATTGTGGTCATGTAGATTGTGTCACAAAAATATGGTCTTAGGAGGATTGCATTAGTTTTCCGTTGCAGTCGGTGGGTTTTTTGGGGGGGTGTATAGTTTTTCTTAGGTGCTTGGCATGCTACATGGGATTTTGGCAGGGGTCGCAAGGTCATGTTGGGTTTTTTGGTTATGGTGGAGGTTTTGTTCCACCCTATTCATTCCAAAGTTGGATACAGATGTCACCCTCTGAAAAACAAAAGAAAAATAAGAAAAATAATTAATTAGAAACCCAAAAAATCATTTTATTTCTAAACATAAAGAAAACTATACGCCCAAAAACAATTCTAGGCATTGTACCAAAAAACGAATGCTATATATCTTTCACAATAGTGGCCTTTCTTTTGGTTTTATATTTTCCTTCCAATCGCTCCCAACATTCCATGGAATAATCTGAATGTGATGTTATAATGTCTTAAGATTTGTACAATCTCTTTAGTAGTTGGTTCATATGGAAGGGTTGATGTCTTTTGTCAATTATGGGTCATTGTAAGGCTTCAATTAATGATCATTTTAGAATGGATTGGATTCATTAATATAATATCTTGATATGGGTGGAACAAAATTAAAACTACATGAGAATAGACATCTATGTGGTTTGTTGTAAATTTGTGATGATCACTTGAATATTTTTCTTTCTTAGTTTTGCAAAATGGGAAGGTTATTGAATGTATATTTATATTTCATTCTGTAATAAAAGTTAATAAGTTGTTTGGGGACACACACACACACATATGGTTATGATGATGAAAATAAGGGTAAAGAGATGAGGCTCTTGGGTGGGAGGATGAGGGTTTCCTTAGGTCACCCAATCATTGGGCCCACTGTTTAGTCGAATCATGTTTCAGTTTTCCAACGCCACAATCATTTGGTCATCTTCCCATATGTAGGTGTGATACCTATGCAGCACATGCCCTCTTGGCCAAGTTGGAATGGAGGAAGAAATCATCAATTTTTCAATGATCCATTAGTGGGAAGATAGATCTGGGCATCATCGACAGTTTGGGGACACCCCCAGTCTCGATATAAAATCTGACCACCTAATGCCTCCCTCTCCTTTCTAGACAAGTACCTTCATAAACTCAAGGATCAATACCCAACAAGATTCTATTCTTTGTCCAGACTCATGTGAGGTGGTTGAATCCATCCCCTCGACTAACCCTTTTCCCATGTAGGTCTCCTCAGCTTTGGATCATCCCTTCCTGAGAATTAATCTCCTTATGAAATCCCAAAACCTCTTCTCTTGATTATGCACCACAAGACTCCCATGCTTCGATCTTTCCAAAAATTGTGAGTTCCCTCCTGGATGAAGTAAATTCGTAGAGCTATGGGAATGGGGGTTTTATTGGGTATTTTTTCGATGTCGAACTCACATTGAGTGGGTGTGCAGAGAAACCAATCCATTTTCACTCATCATCCAATTCAAAGTTGGCTTCCATGGAAGGTCAACGTCTTAGTCGAAAGTGCATCAAAATAAAAGTTGAAGAAGTCAACTTAGTCCTTCTTGATGGAGTAAAACTCCATGATACCACTCTCATGGAAAGTGTTTCTCTAGTAAGGTGGTTTGCCACTACAATGATGATTGGTGATGCTATGAAAATTTGGAAAAAATATCACTTTTCCCCCATGCTTGGTTACGAGCCTAAATGCTTAACCCTATCTAAAGGTTGGTTGGCTTGGATTATGTGTTCAACAACAAATGCAGACAAGCTCCTTCTCTCCCATTGGATTTGGGGTTCACAAGCTTTGTTCCTCAAAAAATGGATGGTCGATTTCAACCCCACCACCAAAAAATTGGACATCACCCTAGTCTGGGTTTGTCTTCCTAGACTCCCTCTTATTCTTGGGTTTAAGTAAGTATTCAAAGAAATCGAAAATTACCTAGGGTTTTTTTATGAAGTGGATTCCTCTTACAAATCCTCGATATATATGGGTATGGCCCAAATAATAATGGGTTTAAAGCTCTTGGGTGGTTTAGCGGACTCTATCTCCATCCAATTTGGAAATAGCACTTTCCACCAGAGTCTGGACTATGAGGGAATCCCCTTCTGTTGTGGTAAGCATCACACATATGGTCACTTATTGAAGGATTACAATAGGGCTCAGAAGCAGCAGGTTTGGGTGAAAAAAAAATCAAGTCTCTACAAGGGTCAACCCTACCATTTCATCTCTTTCTCATAGTCTGCAAATGTCTCCTTCCATTCAAGGAGCAAGGACCTTGGATCAAGACATTGTGGGAACCATTCAATAGGTCCAATTTTTCCCTCCATT
>JASDQU010372628.1:112864-123620 GCA_032191745.1 Picea mariana
AAAGGAAGAATGGTGGGGGGGGGGGTCCAAAATGGGACCTGAGTCGTAGATCTAGATGCCCAAACTTTGGCCACCTAGATCTAAGCACTTTTTAGAAAAAAATGTACCTGCTCAAAACTTAGCACAAGTGGATTTTTCTCCCTTTTCTTCCTACCCTTTCACCAATGAACGACAATTCATGAGGAACCACACCATTACCAGAATTAGTGATAACACCTTGTATGTAATACAAGTACTAAACTCTTTTGATAATGACAAACCCAGCCTAGAGAACCATCCCATATTAAGATAATATAAAGATGTATTCCCAGAAGAGGTACCAGGTCTACCTCCAAGGAGAGATATTGAATTTTCAATAGAACTTGTACCAGGGGAAATACCAATGTCTAGAACACCCTATAGGATGAGTACACCAAAGCTAGTTGAGGTCAAACTCCAACTGAAAGAGATGTGGGACAAAGGCTACATATAACCTAGTGTGTCTCCATGGGGAGCACCAACCTTGTTTGTGAAAACGAAAGATGGTGCACTTAGACTGTGCATATATTATAGACAGCTCAATAATATGACAATCAAAAACAAGTATCCTTTGCCAAGGATTGATGACATGTTTGACCATTTAAGGGGTGCTACAATATTCTCCAAAATTGACTTGAGGTTTGGGTACCATCAGGTCCAAATCAAAGATGAATACATCCACAAGACAAACTTTAGGACAAGATATGGCCACTATGAATTTGTGGTGGTGCCATTTGGGCTTACCAATGCACCAGCCAGTGGCCACTTTTATGTTCTTAATGAATAATGTATTCAGAAAGTTCTTGGATAGATTTGTGTTGGTCTTCATTGATGATATCCTAATCTATTCCAAGAATAGGGAAGAGCATGAAGAACATCTCAAGCTTGTACTCCAAGTACTAAGAGAGAAATAGCACTATGCTAAGCTCAATAAGTGTGACTTCTTCCAGAAACAAGTCCACTACTTGGGCCATGTTATTTTTGAAGGAGGAGTGGCAGTTGACCCTGAAAAGATTAAATCCATCATGGATTGGCCTACCCCAAAGAATGTATCTGATATCAGATCCTTTATGGGACTGGCATGATACTATAGGAGATTCATAAAAGGATTCTCCGAGATTGGTTTCCCAATCACCTCCCTTCAAAAAAAGGGGGTCAAATTCATTTGGACATTAGAATGTAAGGAAAGATTTCAAGAGATAAAATACCTTCTAAACAATGCACCTATGTTGAATACTACATACCCAAACAAATACTTCCTTTTGTGTACATATGCTTGAAAGGAAGGGCTCGGAGGAGTCCTTATGCAACAAGGACATGTGATTTGATACGAATCCAAAAAATTGAATGAGCATGAAGTCAATTATGTGACCCATGATATGGAATTGCCTGCCATAGTGCATGCTTTAAAGATGTGGAGGAATTTATGTGACCCATGATATGGAATTGGCTCTCATAGTGCATGGTTTAAACATGTGTAGGAATTACCTCTTAGGTAGGAGATTTGTTCTTATGACATATCATAGTGGGTTGAGGTATTCGTTTGACCAGCAAAAACTCAATGTCAGACAAGCTAGGTGGATGGCTCTCCTTAGTGAGTTTGATTTTGAAATCAAACATATCAAAGGAAAGGAGAATAGGGTGGTTCATGCCCTTAGTATAAGTATTAAATTAGTTCACTTGGAAACTATAAGTGTCAGTGAATCAGACATCAAAGAGAGGGTCAAAACTGTATAAGAAATAGATGCATTTTTCAAGGTCGTGACATCATACCTAAATAAGAGCCCATAGGGCCGAAGTATGAAGGTTAGAAGATGTTTAATGAAGGCCTAGTGACCTACAATGAAATATTATACATTCCACCTTGTGACAACTTGAAGAAGTTCATAATGGATGGACTACATAAAAGACCATATACTGGTCATCATGGTTATCAGAAAATGATCACAACCACTAGGAAACTATTTTATTGGCTAGGAATGAAAAAGGACATAGTTTATTACTTATCTAAGTGTCTAGAATGTCAGCAATTCAAGGCAAAGCACCGGCACCTAGCAGGGCTATTGCAGCCCCTACCAATTCCTGAATGGAAATGGGAAACCATCTCCATGGATTTCATCATAGGATTACCGAGATCAACCAAATATAACGATGTCGTCATGGTAGTTGTGGACAAATTGAGCAAGGCAATAGCTATTTCCATCATCTTGCAAGGTAATAGATATTTCCATCATCTTCATGAAATAGATATTCAGACTGCATGGCATGCCTAAAGAAATTATATCCGACAGAGACACAAAGTTTTCTTCAAACTTTTGGAAATATCTGTTTGCGGGTTTTGAAACAAAATTGCTCTTTAGTACAACCTATCATCCTCATAAGACAGAGAGGTTAAATGAAGTATTAGAAGACATGTTGAGGATGCATTTAATGCATCAACCCAAGAAGTGGGAAGACTATCTACCACTGGTAGAATTTCCTTACAACAATGGTTATCAAGAGTCATTGAAAATGATTCCTATTGAAGCCCTCTATGGAAGGCAATGCAACATTCCAATCAGCTAGAACAACCCAGTAGAGAGAGTTAAAATCGGGCTAGATATGCTAAAGGAAATGGAACAACAAGTGATTCAAATATGACAAAATCCAAAGACAACCCAAGATAAATGAAAGAGCTATGCAGACCTGAAAAGGACTCCTAGAGAGTTCAGAGCAAGGGATCATGTGTATCTCCGAGTTAGACCAAGGAGAATATCCTTGAGGATGGTGGCTTGTGCCAAGATGGAACCTTGGTATTGTGGACCCTTTGAAGTTTTGGATAGAGTGGGACCTAAAGCCTATCGGCTAGCACTTCCTCCCATAGTGAAGGCACATAATTTTTTCCATGTTTCTTTATTAAAGAAGTATGTACATGATTCTAATCATATTATTGACTGGTATGTGATTCATGTGGAACTCGAGGGAGAATTTCTGTGAGAACCTCAATGGATAATAGATAGGAAGAAAACCCCACTCAGGAACAAAACCATTGCACAGGTAAAGGTGTAGTGGAAACACTTTGGCCCAGATGAGGCTACATGGGAAATATAGGATGCCATGAGACAAGCATATCGATTTATATTTTCTTATGTACATACAAAGCACATTGACAGATAGAACACTGAGGACAATGTTATTTTAAGGGGGAGGGGATTGTAATACCCATGTTTCCCCCAGTTTGTAAATATAACTATAACTTTCCAAGAGACTATGGTAGACTAAATATGTGTGAATGTTTGATTTCATGAACCTTTGTATAAAAGGGTCAATGTATGATTTTTTTTGTTATTAATAGAATTTGAATTTGAATATGTGTTGCACAACTGCTGAAAGGGGCAACGTTTTCCAAGATAGACCATGGATGCTATGAGAGATATCGTGAAGGGAAACCAAGTATGGTTGAGATGACCCTCACCAGACCAGTACCTACTGGGTTTAATTGCTCAATAGCCCTCTGACCCAGAAATGAATTACCAGACAAGTTGGTAGTTGGAAGGCCATCCTCAAGAGTTAATGAGGAGATGGGGTAGGGTACCCATCGATAAGGCTTCTAAGCCTAAACATGAATTGGGATTAGGACCCACCCAACCTTGCTGAGGAAAACAAGGAATGAGGTAATTTGAGAGGAGAGATGGATCGGGGAGAGATATGTGAGATAATAGAGAAGAGAAGTGAAATGGAATTCGACTAAAAAGTTGATAAAAAGAAGCTGAGTTGCAAGCTCAATATGGTTGTAAGAAGCCATGGGTAGGATTCCTCTACAAGATAATAAACGAGGCTGGCGAATGACTGAGGAAGTAATAGGGCAAGCCCCCTTGCTTGGAGCAAATAAAACCAATTGCCAAGTTTATGTGGGAGAAGGAGAGTAACTTTCATCCCTTACTGTTGTGGATCAAAGAGAAAGAATCTCTCTTAGAGCATCATGGTCTAGCTCAGGAGTGGCTAGTGGTAAATCCAATAGGAGTCATTGTGTATGTGGTTGGGAGGAAACATGCACCCCTTTTATAAGTTGCTTCACATTTTTGAGTTATAATAAGTATTTTCATACTTTATATATTATATTGGATGCAATGATGAAATGTTTGTGTTTATGATTCAATCTTTCAGTATTTGAATAGTTGTTAGAAAAGATATGTGATTTTCATAAATTGTTATATCTATATGATCTTCTAGATTATATCAGTTTTTCTACTAGATAGTCATGGGATGGGAATCTGCAAAAGGGTCAGGGTAGGATTGATTGAAATGTCTAAGTCTTTCCAACTCCTTGAAGTTTACCTTAGTGGGAGTATCCTCATTCAAACTCTATGGGAGAAAGGAGTGTTTCCTTTAGACCATTCACCCATCATACTGAGCGCTCATGCCCATGCCCTTAATCTCTTTTCTACAGAGGGGATATAATGTTTATCCCTTACAATTTTCCAATAGACTCATGTGACCAGGGTCTGGGAACCCTACGCTAGTTGAAAAGGAGCTAGCCCTTCTAGACTTACGTCCACACAATCCTCAATATGGAGAGTGTTTTCTCAATATGGAGACCCAGGGTAGGCCTCTCCAAACCATTAGATTAGATGTAGGAGAGGAATCATTAAGCGCTTTGGTGACATCTCACTTCCAGATAATAGGAACGGTCAAAGTGCCAAAACTCCTAAGCGTCGAAGTCCCAGATTTGATCTGGACCATTGAAGCTGGAAGGACACGTGTCCATAGATTCATGGTTATCTGGGAGACCGAATATATGGATAATTAAGAGACGTGTAAGTTTCCCCCAAAGCTCTATGAGTTATATTAAATCCTGGCTGTAGAGGCTAGGTACACATGGTGATAGATCTGGTGTGGTCCGGAGGGAAATCCAGGAGATACACGCCAAACTTCTGAAATGCCAAATTTCTGAAGTAACTAGTACCGTTGGATGGACGAGTACATGGAAAATGATCTCGTGGTCCGAAGATTTCATACTCTAGAGGATTTTGGCCAAGTTTTTTTAAAGTGTGAAAACCGCCAAAGTCGAGAACAATGGAGTAAACCTTGACTATTGGTCAAAGAAGAAACACGATGCAAGATCCGAGAGTCCAAATATTTAACTCTTTGGGGGATTTGTGTCAAGAGGGTTCGACAAGCACCGAATCCCAGAGCTACGAAGTAACAAGAACCATAGATTTGAGGATCCTTTGAGATATTCCCTAACCATAGGATCCCTACCACAGTCAACTTGGCATTGACCACTCCAGGATATTAGAGGTAGTACAATGCCAACACCATCACAATCATCGAATGGAACCTGTTGAAGCCCAAAGTAATGGAGGTCGTAGATCCAGGGACTACATGGACTCTTACTGACCGTGGGATCGAAGGGTTGGGTGAAGATCGGTCCAATATGATGTGGCGTACTGACGTCAATCAAGGTGACATAGACCCATGTACATATACCACATTTCACCTAGATTTGTGCATCTGTAGACCCCATGGACCCCTTAGACTGTGACATGTGTCACCCCATGTAGGGGCCATGTGTAAGATTTATCTTGGTCATGTGGGGAAATATCAAGCCCCTTCGTACTTCGCTAGTCTGACACTCTGGAGGAGTGAATATGTTAACCCTTTGGGACTCCCAAAGTCTAAAGTCTCAAAGTAAATCATGATCGTTGACCATTGGCCACATGGAGAAATATCACACTCCTTCGTACTTCGCTAGTCTGGTGCTCTGGAGGAGTTAATATGTTAACCCTCTAGGACTCCTGAAGTCTAGAGGCCCAAAGTAAATCATGAACATTGACCATTGGCCATGTGGAGAAATATTAGTCTCCTTCATACTTTACTAGTCTAGTGCTTCAGAGGAGTGAATATGTTAACCTTATGGGACTCCCGAAGTCCAAAGTTCCTGAGTAAATTATGGTCATTGATTGAATGGTCACGTAGTGAAATCTTGAGGCACCTCATAAATCCACCATTTCGGAACTTTAGGGATGTCACATGAGGGAATGACAAATATCTTCGAAGTCCTGAAGCCCCTTTCCAACCATAGGATCTCAACGGATGTTGTGGACTATCAATTTTCCTTCGTCGTTCGATGATCTAGGAATTCGATCTTCGAGAAGAAATCCATACAACGTCATTGGAACCTATGGAGTATAGGAGCTTTGAAGTCCTGAATCCATCACTAAGCATACTTTTAGCTCCCATTGTTTATCTCGAGGTCACGAGGAGGACCCCGCTAGCTGGTTCAAGTGCATAATAAGAGTTGTATGTTTCGAGAAGCTCTTTAAGAGGGTCTTTCTTAAATTAAGGGACCGAAATTCAACCAGGGAAAGTGAAAATTTGACGCCCCACCCCTAGAAAGGATAATTAGGGGTTGGGTGTGTAACAAAAATATTTCAAGTGGTGTCATAGTGATGTATTTTGATGGATTGATGTATAGACGGGATGATGTAAAGGTTGGTCATTATTGTCTTGTCATGTTTGATAGGAATAACCAAATGGATAAACTCCAAAGTGGTCCCTTTATGGTGAAATCCCTTACGGTAAGATGCTCTTGGATAAAGTTCTCAAAGTGGTCCCCTTGTGGTGAAATCCACAATTGGGAAGATGCTTTTTGAAGTCCAAATGGTGAGGTAGACCAATAGTGTGGTAAGGGAACACAAGTTTGATTAAGGAATAATGTTTCAATTGAGCAGTGGAATTTGCAATAGAAGCATATTGAAGTGGTAGCATATTGTTCATCTTGCAGAGAAGATAGGGGGAGACATACCCACAGGGGGAGTCATTCTTCTTCCCATGATTCTAGGAGGAGATATTTATCAGATGCAAGATAAAGAGATAGATTCTTGGAGAGATATCAGAAAGGCATGTTTCCAAGGCGAACGATGGTCACAGGGGAGCATGAGCGATATGTATTCAACATTACATCAGAGTGATATTCCTTGTTCAAAATGGGAGAGATTATTTAGAGGAATCTCAAAGGCATCCAGACAAGGGGAGAATCCCTAAGGAGAGTACAGGAAGGGGGATTAGCTCCCAGGAGAGAACTACCCTTTTCCATTGATGTCAAAGGAGGAGAGATAGTCACATTGATGTGATTGATATGACTATTTATGAAGAGCAATTCCATGTCTACATGTTTCCATCAACGATTGGTGTTGACATCAATGTTGGTATTTCCATCAATTCCAAAGGGGGATATTGTTGCATTATTTTGTCATTGATGTCAAATGATTGATGTCAACGAGTTGATGTCTTTTCATTGTATCATTTATGTTCTATGTTGTCATAGATGCAACTGATCTCAAAGATGTCAAGTGGTGTCATAGTGATGTATTGTCATGGATTTATGTATAGATGGGATGATGTAAAGGTTGGTCATTATTTTCTTGTCATGGTTGATAGGAATAACCAAATGTATAAACTCCAAAGTGGTCCCCTTATGGTGAAATACCTCACACAAATATGCTTTGTGAAGTCCAAATGGTGAGGTAGACTAGAAGTGTGTTTAGGGAACCCAAGTTTGATTAAAGAATAATGTAATGAATATTAATGAATTTGCAGAAGAAATTATTCTGTGTGGATAGTATATGGCATGCCATTTATGGTGATATGTGGAAAGCCACATAACTCCTCACAGTTAGATATTTATGGCCATGTGAAGTTGGAGAACCCTCATGAGTTATCTAGAATCCTCTTGAAGTTAAAATAAGTCAAATTATTCTAGAAGCTCCTAGAAGAATTTGACTAGTCAAAGTGGTTATTCATGGGTTAAGTGGTTGCAGCAAGAAAGCAATTAAAAATAAATTAATTGCAACTAGAATTGAAGAGTTTACTATTAGTGGATAAAGTGGTTCAGTGGAAAAAGTGGTTAAGTGGACAAAGTGGCTAAGTGGACAAAGTTTGTTAAGTGGACAAAGTGGCTAAGTGGAAAAAGTGGTTAAGTGGACAATGTGGCTAAGTAGACAAAGTTGGTTAAGTGGACAAAGTGGTAAGTGGATACTTCTAGAGGATGATACTTGGAGAGTATAAATAAGATACCAAGGGTATCCCATTAGTATTCATTGAGAATATTTAATATCTATAAGTGACTAAGGTAACCAAAGGAGATCTAAGGATAATTTCAGAGGGAAGGTGAAGTAAAGAAGGCCGAAATTCAAGGGAGGTTAAAGTCTTTTGATGATGTTTTATAAGGTATGTTATTTACATGTCATCTCGCCATTTTAGTAATAAATTTTTTTCTATAATGATTCAAACATCTAAACCTGGAGGCTATTGAGAAAACATATCCGGGTAACTGTGAAAAAAAATTCAGCTTGTGGGTATTTTTATTTTGGGAGTTACACTCCATGGAAAATAGGGTTTGTGGTTAATCCTGAAACTATTCTAAGACATGTGTTTCGATTAACAACATCATAACTTATTCATAAAAGATCCAAATTTAGTAAGAAAAAATTTATTGGTTATAGTATAGTCTATAGTATGTTTTGTACCTTTTTGAGATCCATAAAAAAAATATTCCATGCAGAGCATGCTCTACAAGTTCGCGCTCTAGAATAAGATAGAATTCAGCAAGGTATGCCATTTTTGGTATAACTCCTTTTTTGGAAGGTTCCAAGTAGTGAAAACTAGAGGAATTGTAGAAAAGACAATGAAGAACATTTTGTACCATTTTCATACCTTTATTCATTACAGGTACATAGTTATGATTGTTGTAATTTAGGGTTTTTGACTAATCCAAAATTAGTCATGTGAGACTAAAGTAAAGTTTGAAGAAAATGCTAGTTTTTTGTTTTTGAAGTTAAGGAAGGTTTGAAGGTCTGTGATCACATACACCAGGTATGTTACAGAGTTACATATCAGATTTGGATGATGATATTGATGAGACAGGTTGAGGTGACAAGTTGTGCATAGTTGATGCACTTGTATTGGTATAGGTTGTAGGTACAGTTTGACATATTTCTTTCTGTCTGCAAGTTGGGTATTATACTTGAGTGTTGGATTCCTCACATCTCGGTTGGTGTTGAGATACACAGGTTGGGTCTTGCATTCAGATTTGGTGCTCTCTTGGAGTTGGTACTCTGTTTCAGTTGGTGCTGATAAAACACAAGGATTGTAGTCTGTAATACAAAAGAAACTTACACATATATATGGAGTTCCTTGTGTTCTTTATTATGATTGCGCATATATATTTATTGTTAATGTACGTAATTGAGATATATTTACATGCAAGAAACTAAGTATGAATGGAATTAATAAGTAATGATGTTGTGAATGGTGATTGCTAACTAAAGTTTTGTGAGAAGTGTAAAAATATCCCTCACACTTATTCACCCCACCTCGATGTGTCCAACACTAATATGTGCACAAACTTATGTTCCCAGACTACTACATATGACCAAATTTTCCACAATTTTTCATTGTTATTGCCACACATATCCATCGCACTTTCCACGAAGGCAAACAATATTTTTCATGGAACCTTTTTTGTCGCTATATCCATGCACTAGGTATTCATGGAAACAACGATGAAATTAGGCCTCCATCTGTCATAATCCTAAATAAGAGATGTATACCTTATTGCAATGAAAATCCATCGCTATATCGACGAAGGAATGTTGCAATAGTGATGAAAAAGAGTGGCAGAGTAAAAAAACCTACCAATGGCTTGCGACGTAGATGCCATACTTGCAATGAAAAAGCATGGCAGAGTAAAAAAACCCATAAATGGCTTGTGACACAGATGCCATACTTGCGACAAACTTACATTTCTATTGCGACGACTTCTGTAGGTTTAAAAAAAAACTTTGATAGGTTTCCCCTACTTTCTAATAAATATCCTATCACATCCTTTTGTGTGGATAAGGAAAACTCAGTTATGATTTTGAAACACGGTCCCAAGAAGGGAGAAGACTATAATCCAAAGAACTTACTAGTCTCTAGCCTTAATGTCTTATGTACATCACTGAACAATCTTCGTAAGTGGATATATACTTCTTGGGCTTCTTTATTGATGCCATTGATTAGGATCCATATATTCTAAAGGGTTTTCCTTCCTAGGATTTATCAGTGAGTTGAATTTTCTCATGTTATATACGATGGATCTAATTGGTTCATGTATAATGTAGGGCTCTTTATAAAGCTATGTTTTCTTGAATTCAACTTACATTTGGGGTAATTTTTAGAGGTCGTAATTTGGGTAATATTTCTCATTGTCATTTTGGAATACAAGGGCATTAAATCTGTTGTGACCATCAATAAGACTTTGGGTACACTATCCAAAATTTGGGAGGGTGACATCCTCAACTTATGCCCAAATCGACATTTACATAGAATTGTGCAAAGGTCTTCATGGCCAAATTGTATTGGAGTACAAGTATTGTAGTTGGACACATTGACTAGACTATGAACATATTGGTTTTGTTGTAGAGTCTTTTTTTAGCATGGACACGTAGAAACTTCCTTCTAGTAAACCATACCTCCTAAAATTGATTTCCTTATACTCCCAATCCACTCTTCAATGCTTAAATTATCTATATATTTCCTTCTCATAATCATTTTCCATAAAAAAAAGTGTATCATACTCACCCAACACTCATAACCATGGGATAGGTAGCCATGAATCAGGGCATTCAAATTCTAGCCTCATAGACCCACTCACCTTGACAAACAAATGCATGTCTCCCATGAAAGCCTAAAATTGGTTTAAAATGTATGTACA
>JASDQU010372628.1:127007-138758 GCA_032191745.1 Picea mariana
TGGTGCATTTTTAGAGAGGAACCCTAGGCCTACCCCTTGTGCCAACAAATAGTTCCATTGTCGGGACCAGGATCTTCTTGAGGGAATTTCAAGGTGGTTTCCATTGAAGACAGAGATTCAAAAGTGGATAGAATAACAAGAAAAGGACTTCGCAAAAGATCATAATAAGAAACCTAATCTTAGTACAGAGGATTGGTTGGGAAGGTATATATTTATTGATATACACAAGATTTTCTTTGGAGGAATTCATAAGGAGTTATACGAGTGGCTAGCCAGATTAGTAGATACCCAGTTTGAAATTAGACTCAAACCACCTGTGGTTTGGACGTCGGCACTGATCAAGAAGGTCAAGAGAGTTGATAAGGTTGTTTCAAGAGTAGTAGATCACTGGTTTGATAGTACCATTGAAGGGTACATTACTGAGTTTTCTATTGATAGAGTAGAATCATATAGCCAAGTAGAGAGATATTTCTTTAAGGGACCGAGAGGAAAATGTTTACACTTCTTGAAGTTGAAGATCAAGATGCTACTGCATGAGAAGGACATCTTGAAGATATAGTAGTGGGTCAGATTGAAAATCTAATGTTTAAGAATTCAGACAGTGACAACGACACAAAGGTTGGACATACATGCAATGGGAGAACCTTTAGAGAAGTTCCTCTGGTGAACTTGTTTGAGTAGAATCATGAAACATCAACACAGGAAGAAGGGTTATATAATGGAGAAGATAAATATTTAATGAACGAGGAACATTCAGAGTCCGCTATGGAAGAAGAAAGGAAGATTGAAGAACCTCGTTGAGAAGAGTCAGAAACTTCAGGAACTGCACAGACTGTTGAAGTAAATACTATTACTCCTACTTCTTTTTTAGCAGCATTTAGTAAAAAGAGTAGTCAGATTTATCAGAGTACTCAGAGCACTGTTACAAGAAGTTCAGCACATACTCAGTCAGAAAACCTAGGAAGATCTATGGTAGATGAGATGAGGTTACCCACCTTTAGGGGAGATGGATCTGAAGATCTTGATTAACATTGGTTCTTGTGTGAAGCTGTGTGGAGTATTAAGAATGTCACCAATGAGGCTATTAAGAGAGATCATTTTAGTACTACCCTAAGAGACCACGCACTGAGCTGGTACATGAAATTTTTCCAAGGAGTTTCACAACCAAAACCATTGAATGATATTAATACTGCATTGATCGTTGAATTCAAGAAACCCAATTCGTAATCACAGTGCATTACAGAGTTGAAAGAAATCAAGCAGAAAGTAGCTAAACCTATTTGGGAGCTTGATCAAAGGTTTAAGACCTTGATAGGCCGGTTGAGTTTTTAGATCCCAGATGAGCAGAAAAAAGAGTGGTTCATTGTAGCCCTCCTTCCACACATCAGAGTCTCTATGATGCAACAGAAGATCACTTCGCAAGATGAGGTGTTGGAGATCACCATGAAACTAGAATCAGCCCCTATGGGAGAGTCCATCTCAGGTATGAGTCAAATTTTGATTCAGCTAACTATATTATCACCGCGGGTTGAAGATATGAAAAAGGATAAGGGAAATGATAAAAGAGAATATATTTGGTGTATCAGATGAAAATTAGAGGGCCATGAAAAGGAGCATTTTCCTCTATTTCATGAGTATTTGGCTTTAGGAGCTCTGAGCCCTTTGAAGTAGGTTACTCTACCTTGGTGCGAGGTATGTAGAAATAGACATCGCCATGGTGAATTTCGTTAGCCAAACTTCAAGAGAGACGAGGAGGGAACCGACAAATACAACTAATCTCAGTATAACTTTGTGGAGTGGATCCTCGAGTCGTTGTTATCACTAGAGGAAGTGTTTCTATAGGAGAAGACAGGGTGACTCCAAGGAAGATTACATAAGAATCATGAGTTAAAAGAGTTGCAGATAAGACACATGAGTTTGATCCAAAGAAAGAGAAACAAATATTTGAGGAAAAAATAAAATAATTCAGAGGAGATCAATATTCTTCATCGAAGGCACAACCAGAAGTGAGAGAATGTAGAATGCCTCTAGCCTTTGATCAGTTTGCTTCACCTCGAGAAGGAAAAGAGGTAAGAAGGCTTATGGAATTCTTATGTACTTGCATTAATTTTATTAAGGATGAAAAATCCATACAAGAACTACAAAATTTGATTAGACAGTATGAGATAGGAAGGGTAGATCCTTTTGTTGAATAAATAAGTATATCAACTATCCAGAAAGAGAAGGAAAAATAAGGAACTACACCTTAATGCTCAAATTGGAGATTATGATATATACTATGTGGTGCTCGACTTAGGGTCAGAAGTCAATGTTAAGACGAAGCAAACCTGGGCACTGATGGGAAAATATAAGTTGATCTATTCCCCTATCAGGCTTAGGATGGATAATCAGTAGGAAGTAAGCCCCTTTAGAAGGCTATAGCATGTCCCTATGGACATCGACGGGGTAAGGACATTTGCGGACTTTGAGGTGATTTAGATAGTTGATGATAGTTGTCCTTATCTTGTGCTGTTAGGAATTGATTGGGATTTCAACAACTCCATTGTTTTTTACTTACAGAAAATAAGAATGACATTTGAAGGTGATGGCCTTAGGGTCATTACACCTTTGGATCCTAATGAAGGTTAGAGATACATAGAATCCATCATAGAAGAAGACCATTCATATGAGCTAGAGAATACATATAAATTGACAGCGAGACAACATGATTACATTAACCCTATAGAAGATGGGAATTTAAACTGGCGAAGTGACAATGCATGCTCATCAGACTCAGAATAAGCACTGGAGAATTGGCAGAACAAAATGTATGAATTCTCTACTCGAAGATGTGACAAATTGACCAGGGAAGTTCACTGGATTGGCACAGAAGTAAGTAACTTGCCCACATTTGATGGTTTAAATCACTTAGAAACTTTCTTTTTGGAATTTGAAGAAGTTTTACCAACACAATAGAAATTGTTGGAACTTTATGAGGCCTTGAAAGCAACTCTAGCTATATGGTGGAGAGCGCATAATAAGAACATCACGGACTGGGTGCAATGTCGCACTTTGATGACAGTGTGTTTCTCAGAACAAGTATAAGGATGTGAAGTTCGATACATAGGTCAAATCTGTCTGAAAGACCATATTCAAAGTTGTGAGGAATCCTAGAGTAGCATCCCTCAGGAGCAGTGGGTGTATAAATTCATCAACACTTTGGACACAATGCCCATCAAATGGTATCTTCAAGCAGAACTGTACCTCACCACTGCAGATTGGTAAGGTATGACCCAAAATTTTGTAGCTACATTCTTATTTGAAATTCAATACCCTATGGTAGATCAAGCCTTACAAGTTGTTAGACAGAAAGTATTTGAGGAGCCACCTAACTTCCCTATTGATCAAGAAGAGGATGAATGGATTGCACCTCTTCAGAAACTAAAAGGATGTTATAATATCAATGTCGATGAAGATGATGATCCTAGGAATGTGAACATCGTAGAAACGGAAGGATATAAGGACCAGGAGTCGAACTGCCTTTCATTGGACAACCGATCAAGATCAATAAAGTTAACATTGGAACAGAGCAAGCACCTAAGCTTGTTAATGTTGGAGATTACTGGGATGATGCCACCATTGATGAGATCACAGAAATATTACATGAATATCAAGACTTGTTCCCAACCAAGTTCACTTATATGAAGGGAATTAAAGGGACCATGGGAGAGATGAAGATCCCCTTGAAGCCAGATGCTAGGCCAGTTAAGAAGAGACCCTATAGATTGAATCCCAAATATAAGGAGAAAGTTAAGATTGAACTAGACAAATGGTTGGAAGCAGGAATCATAGAACTTGAGGAAGAGTCAGAATGGATTAGCCCTATGGTGGTAAAAGATAAGAAAAAAGGAGAGATCAAGATATGTGTAGATCTCAGGAAGATGAATGATTCATGTTTTCATGACTCATTCCCTACATCGTTTACTGACGAAGTGTTAGACAATGTGGGAGGATAGGAAGTCTACTCCTTCACAGATGGATTTTCAGGTTATCACCAAATTAGGATTGCCAAGGAAGATCGCCATAAGACCACATTTGCAACAGAATGGGGATCCTAATAGTAAATGGCGATGCCTTTTGGATTGAAGAATGCACCAGCCATATTTTTTAGGGTGGTGGTCAAAGCATTCAAGGAGTTTTTACATAAATTTTTGGAAGCATATTTTGATGATTGGAATGTTTTTAGCCTATTGCAAAATCATATTGAATGTTTAAGACTAATTTTGGATAAGTATAGGCAATGTCAGATTGCCCTGAATCTGAAGAAGTGCATCTTCTTTTCACCTTTTGGAGTGTTGCTGGGCCATATTGTGTGTAAGAAGTGGTTGTTGGTAGACCCAACCAAGATTTCCATTATTGTTGATCTACCCCCCCTACCTCAATTAGACAACTGCGCATTGTGCTGGGACATACTGGATACTACAGGAAGTTCATTAAGGGATATGCACAAATTACAACACCCATGGAGAAGATTTTGAAGAAATATTGTCAGTTTCAATGGACATAAGAATGTCAGTAGAGCTTCGACACACTGAAATAGAAAATGGTTACTGCGCCTATTCTGGTTTTCCCAGATTGGAGCAAGCAATTTCATGTGCATGTCAATGCTTCATCTATTGCACTAGGAGTAGTTTTATCACAACTAGGAGCAGAAGATATTGACCATCCATTAGCCTTTGCTAGTAGGAAGCTCTCAATAGCTGAGATAAATTTCACCACCACTAAGAGAGAAGGTTTAGCCATGGTGTATGCGTTGTATAAGTTTCACCACTACTTGTTGGGAGGACATTTTAAAATTCTCATTGGTCACTCTACATTGAAATGCCTATTCACCAAGCCAGTGTTGGGGGGAAGGATATGCATATGGTTGTTGTTATTCTAGGAATATGATTTTGAGATTGTGGTCAAGCCAGGGAGAATGAACAAGGGACCTGACCACTTGTCTAGGTTGGGGCATGGAGAGGAACCTACTAGTTTGGAGGATACACTACCAGATGCACAGTTTCTGTCCATCGGAAGGGTTGATGATCACTTTGCTAAGATAGTCCAATTCCTATCGACAGGAATGGCACCTCACAAATATACAATCATCCAGAAGAAACAACTGGTAGTGCGTGCTGCAAATAGTTCACTTATATCTGGATATCTATATAAGATGGGACCTAATGTGATCCTGAGGAGATATGTTATGGAGGAAGAGAGGCCACTGATTCTGGAAAAATAACATGAAGGCATAGCAAGAAGACACTATGCAGGGAAAGAAACAACGTAGAAAGTTCTTAGCGATGGCCTCTGGTGGCCTACTTTACATAAGGATGCTAAGAATACTACAAAGCATGTGATGTATGCCAAAGAGTTGTGAAACCTTTCAGAAGAGATGAGATGCCTTTAGCACCACTTCTAACTTTACAGGCATTTGAGAAATGGGCCATTTATTTTGTGGGACCTATAAACCCACCAGGGAAGCGCATAGGAGCTAGATGCATCATCACTATGATAGAGTATTTGAAAATATGGGCAAAATCAAGAGCAGTTAAGGAATGTAGTGAAACTACAGCTGTACGATTTATATTTGATGATATTGTAACCAGGTTTGGATTCCCAAAGGCCCTTATGAGAAATCAAGGTAAACACCTTATTAATAAGACCATTGAATCCTATTGAAATTACTAAAACAACTGAGAGGAGCATTGAATTAGTTGTTATTGTTCTTAAACAATATTATGTCTATTAAAACATTTTTTCAATCTTCTCCAGGTGACCATCAATATTATACAAGATATGAAAAACATAAATAATGAACATCAGTCACACATAAGATATATTTAGAGATAGATTTTCATGAGGAAACCCAAAAAGGGAGAAAACCTCTTCTTCTTTGAATGATAGGTAGTATTTTAAGTTATGTACATCATTTATCTTTGAGCACCAACTCAATGTGAGGCTACTGCCTTTGTTTTACAAGCTCCAACGTGTTGAGAGCACCAACTCTCTGGTTTCTCTAGAATCCACTAGAAGGAAGCATCAACTCCCTAAATGTTCCAGCACCAATTGGACTTATGCAAGCACCAACTTGCATACAGAAAACTCTGTGCTTTCCCTAGCACCACCCTGCCACCCTATTTTCTAGACACAACTAGATGGAAGATACAAGTTCCAATATTTAAGAACCAACTTGAATACCAGAGGAACACTGTCCTCCCTAGCACCACCCTACCTCCCTGATTATTAATTTTTGACTGTATAATCAACAATACAGATATATCAACTCTTACCAATTCTTCTTTGTTTTGTAAATCTGGTCTACTTCTGTCTGTTCTGCAATTCTTCTCTTCTTTTGTCTGTTCTGCAAATATTCTCTGCCTCTATCTGTTTAGCTTCTATTTCTTATCTTTGAGTTTGATCTCACACTGTGCATACTGTAATTTTACCTTTCTTACAATTCAACTCATTTTTCAGTTAGAATAGTCAGCTTCACACGGTCATAGAATTTCCCTTTTATGCTATACTATCGATTTAGTTACACCACGATTCTCCAAGGAAATGCCTCAGCAACTAAATCACCAAACGTCCAAGAAATTTGATCCAATTCTTCTAATGAAATCGTAATTGAACAATTAACGGTGAGGTGAAATAGTAGCCCTTCAATCAAATTCTCAATTAACCAGCATCGTTGGATTACATCCATAGGGTCTCGTGTTTATCCCATATGACCATTGGCTGTGACCAAATGCTAAACATAAAGTGATTTTTTTATTTCACATATCGCGACCTCTTGTTGTGAGTTGCTTCCAAACTCCCAAAACGCGAAACTCCAAAATGGAGCTTAGAAGCACTAGCTCCTTCACTTCTCTTCCTCTGATGTGACCACAAGTTATGACCAAGGGCCAAGCACGAGGGTGTTTCACCATTTCACATATCGCGACCTCATGCTGTGAGTTGCTTCCAAATTCATGAAACGCGAAACTCCGAAATGTTTCATATCATATCAACGATCGAGATCTCTCCCTCTGATTGATAATTGTGATCAATATCGTGGACTCCGAATTCATATCAGATCAACGGTCCAGATTCTTGGTTATCCGACGGTCTAGATGATTTCACAACTTCGCATATCATGCGTTCCTGTGTCATATTCCTTTGACTCCTCCAATGTGAAATTCAGTGAAATTCCAATCACTCGCCATGTGTCCTCTGGCCCCAATGGCTAGGATTGTTTCAGGACTTTGTGTATCACAATTTTCCACACCATGCTCCTTTCCCTCCTGTGAGTTAGAAAAATGTTGGTCTCTCACCAAGCATCCCTCCAAATGGACAAATCTAATGATGTGTGGATAGCCAACGGCTGTGATAATTTCATGACCTCGTACCTCGCAAAGTTAGAGGATAGTACTCAGTCTTATCCTCTTTGCAGTTATATAGGATCTGATGGTTGTTGGTCCTCGGTGCTCAGATCCAATGTCTGAGATTTGTTCTCCTCTTCTGCGCTCTCCTCCTATCTGAATTCATATCTAACGGCCATCGAGAATTCATGATGGGTGATCCAACAATCACTATTTCTCCTCCTCTTGAGCTTACACTTATGTTCTTTCCATGCCATTATCGTTGCACTGCTGATTTTTCTATCATTGGTAAACAAGTATACTCTCATCGTGTTGATATTGCCATCAATGACAAACAAGAATACTCTTCCTTCTGTCTGTAAATATGCCAACAATCTCCCCCTTTTCCATTGATTGCAACCTTGAAGAAGTTGAAGAACTGCACTATTCTTCTTGGACATCCAACCATACCATTGTTGCATCCTTACCATTACCACACTTTTTCTCCCCCTTTGACATCAATGTCAAAGAAGAAACATGCTCCACCTAAGCTATTGTAGTACATATTGAAGGTATCATATATGAAAAAATCACATACTCCCCCTGACAAGGTGAACATATTAGACGAAAGAAGATATAACCCCCAACTTCTGACGAAGATATACAAAAGATGTCGCTGCTAATGGTTTAGTAAATATGACAACTATATGTTTCATGGAAGGAATATAATTCAGTTGAACAACTCTGTATGTAACCTGCTCTCTAAGAAAATGATATTTTATTGGTATATGCTTAGTCTTGGAATGAAGAACATGATTCTTGGAGACACTAATGGCATTGGTGTTACCACAATGAAGTGGGATGGGATCAGTATAAGTTACCTTCAAATCTACAAGAGTTTGTATCATCCATAAAATCTAAGTGTAGCAAGTAGCAACAACAATGTACTCTACCTCTACAGTTGATAATGAAATAGATCCTTGCTTCTTACTAATCCATGCTACTAACGAGCCACCTAGGAAGAATGCACCTTCACTGGTGCTCTTTCTCTCATCCACACAATTTTCCCAATCAACGTTTGAATAAGCAGTTAAATGAAAGTTCTAATTTATAGGATACAACAGACCATAAGTCATTGTTCCCTTCAAGTATTTGAATATCCTTGTTACAGCTACTAAATGACTTTGTTTAGGAGCAGATTGATAAATACCTACCATTCCAATAGCTCGCATTATATTAGGACGGGATGTTGTGATGTACAGAAGACTGATTATCATTGGTCGATATGTCCTTTGATCAACATCCAGTGAAATATCATCTTTACTGAGCTTTCAACCAACCACCATAGGTGTACGAACAAGAGAAGAGTCTTTCAATTATTATTTTTGAGAGATAAATATTCCTGCAGAACTTTGATTTACTTGTAAGCCAAGAAAATATGACAATTCTCCTATCATGGAAATCTCAAACTCTGTTTGCATAGAGTTAGCAAACCACTTGGATAACAGAATCATTAGTACATCCAAAAATAATGTCATCTACATAAACCAAAACAACTAGTAAATCATCACCTTCAGACTTAATGTATAGATTGTTGTCAACAATACCTTTCTTGAACCCTTTGTCTTGTAATAATTTTTCCAGTCTATAATACCAAGCTCATGGTGCTTGTTTTAGCCCATATAAATCCTTCTTCATCTTCCAGACATAATCAATATTACTTGTTAGTGAGAATCCTTTAGGTTTCTCCATATATACTTCTTCCTCTAGATCTCCATTAAGAAAATTTGACTTAACATCCATCTGATATACTTTAAAGTTCTTATGACATGAGTATGCAAGAAACATTCTGATGGCTTCCAATCTTGCCATTGGTGCAAATGTTTCTTCAAAATCCTGTCCTTCAACTTGTGCATACCCTTTACAGACCAATCTAGCTTTATTCCTGACAACTTTACCTTTTCATTCATTTTATTCTTGAATACCCATTTGGAGTGTATTACATTCTTATCTTCAGGTCTAGGAACAAGCTTCCAAGTATTGTTCTTCTCAATCTGATCAAGCTCTTCATTCATAGCTCTAATCCAATCATCATGCTTGCTGGCTTCATCAAAAAATTTATGTTCAATCATAGATATAAAAGAAACCTGAGATTGTTCTGAGTCTTTAATCAATTTCCTTCTTGTCTAAACTCCTTTATATATATCACCAATTATCTGATTTCCAGGATGATTCTTTCTAACTATTATGAGAGGTGATTTTGTTGCTTTCTACTGATTTGTGTCATCCTGAGTATTTGTGTCTTCATCTGATTCAAATTCTTCTCTTTCTGATCCTTGGACTTGATCATCTTCAACTTCAACTATATATTTTGTGCTTGGTTCAACACTGCTTACATTTCATACTGGGATTTCTTCATCAACTTTTATGTCAATGCAATCAACCAATTTACGAAGCCTCTTATTATAACATCTATATCCTTTATTGTTTGTAGAATAACCTAAGAAGATACCTTCATCATCCCTGTCATCGTATTTGCCAATATTTTCATCATTATGCTTGATATAACATTTACTCCCAAAGACTTTAAAATGCCTGATTGAAGCAGGTCTTCCAAACCATAGTTCATAAGGATTCTTGTCACTGTGTGGCCTGAGATGATCTTTGTTAAGGATATGAACAGTTGTATGAATTGCTTCCACCCAATATGTCTGAGCAATATTCCTTTCATTCATCATTGATCTTGACATCTACTGAACTGATCTATTCTTCCTCTCAACTACTCCATTTTGCTGTGGAGTCCTTAGAATAGTGTACTCTCCTTTGATTCCATGTTTATAAGAGAAATCTTTGAAGTTCCATGAACTAAACTCTCCTCCTCTATTAGACCTTACTGCCTTCAATCGTTTCCTTGTTTGATTCTCAGTCAGAGCCTTAAACAATTTGAATTTTTCAAATGCTTCATATTTTTCCTTCAAAAAGGCATCCCATGTTAGTCTAGAATAATCATCAATAATCAACATAAAATAATTTTCTTTTCTTGTACCTTCTTTTCTTGAAGGTCCACATAAATCCATATGTACTAACTGGAGAGGTTTTTCTATTGAAGAAAAGTTTTTAGATTTGAACTGTGTCTGAGTAAGATTTCCTATCTGGCAAGGTTTACAAACATAATCATATGGCTTTTATATATTTGGAAGATCTTTTACTGCCCCATTGTTTCTAAGCTTGATTAAATGATCAAAATTTAGGTGTCCAAGTATCCTATGCCATAGCCAACTTTCATCATACTTGCTTAAGTGGCATTCTTCTTTTTCTTCTTTTAACACATAGACATTGTTTTATGTTCTTATCCCTTTTGCAACCAACTGTCCTGAATTCACAAACTTTATTTTACAATCTTTAAAAGTTAAAAAAACTTCACATCCTCTGTCACAAACTTGACTGACACTTAGTAGATTATGTTTCAGGTCGTCTACAAATAACACATCTTGTGCTTTTCCTTTTCCATTACTCAAACTTACTATTCCTTTACCTTTTATTTTTCCTGGTGCATCATTTTCAAAAGTTACGTTCCCTAATTTTCTTTCACTTAGAGTTAGAAACTTACTTTTGTCTCTAGTCATATGTTTGGAACAACCACTATCAATATACCATGGATTCTTTTGTCTTTGGGATGATAACGCTAGTCCACAATTGTCATCTTCTTTCTTCTTCCAAACGTTGAAATTTTCAATAGTGGGATTCAAATCTGGCTTATAATTCCTTAAGCGACAATCTGGAGCCTTATATCCATAATTATGGCAGGTGTAACATTTTGGTTCACTGAATAGAAGATCGTAATGATTTTTATGCTCATAATTGTTGTTATGCTTAACCTGCATCTGTTTCCCAACCATCACATGATTTGTAGTTTGTGGTTGTTTGTTACTTGACTGTCTCAATACTTGTTGTGGAAGATAATTACTCCTTGAGTATATTTATTGCTCATATCTAAATCTTAAAGAATAATTTACAGCTTTGTGACCAAAGTTAGAAGAGAAAAACCAATATCCATAGAAAAATCCTTTGTACCTGGAAAATGGTTGTCTTCTTTGAACGAGTCGATTTCTTCCATGTTGATGATTTATTTGAATAGAGGATGTGTTCATGTTATTTATTTGATCTACAGATTCGGTTATGGTACTTTTCTTTTCATTCCTTCTTGGCGACTGATGACAAACTTGATGGATTTTGTGTTACTTGGCTGATCACTACTTGATCCTTCTTCATAACCCAAGCCAGATTTCAACTATGGATTCCTTTGCTTATTTAGAATGTTAATCCTTCTGAGGCTTTAATACTTGACAGATTTTGGTGATACAATGCCTTAAACTTCCCCATCTCTTTC
>JASDQU010372629.1:15874-42176 GCA_032191745.1 Picea mariana
AAAAGATGCCACGCCTTGGAGGTTCGATCACACCTCTGTTGGGCGAATTTTTCTGAGTATATATACTCAGTTTTTCTATTTTTGTAATCATCGATGGTAGAGCAAATCTCCCGATTGTAAAGTTTTGATAGACACTCTAGTTCTCTGTTTATGCATCTGTATGTGATATTTCTTGTTTTATGACAGACATCTTTCTTATCCCATGTAGTTTTCATCTCACACTGAGGGAGTTCATGATTGACTGATTCACATGAATCATTGCAACTATGTTATGATAAAGGATTTATTGTCGCATTGTTGTATTCCCCAGTTTTCTGCGTTTGAATGTAAGAAGCTCTTGCATTTAGATGTTTTCTCCTACAGTATGTTAGAAACCTGATGTTTAAGACAGACCTTTGCATTTCTCTCATACAAGTCTTCCTCCTATTCATCCTTACTACAACTCACTGTCTGAAGTGAGACTAAGACCTCACATGCCCATGCATACCTGGCCTAGTTTCAGAGTTAGAACAATATTGTTTTGAGTTTACTTCCATTCGATCACCCCTTTATAAACAAACATGACATAAACTGATGGGCATTGGGCTCTGCTCCTACTGCAATCTAGGAGTGACTTCCAACGCCAACAACGAGCTCAGCCGGTAGCAGGGTTCCCTGAAAAGGGAGCCCAGTCAAAAAATATACGTCCTCCATCACAGTGAATGCGAGATTATTACCACACACAATGAAGCATTATAGGTCCGGCCTCCACATAGTAATCAGGAACTACAGAAGGTACTCATGTGCCCTCACTAGTGAGCACTCAAAAACATTTAGTAGCCCATAAGCTGCCAACGCACCATGAACAACCAACTCCTCATCTCTCACCGCCTCTCTCAAGCATGCCCAGTCCCTCTCCCTCCAGTGGATTGGCATCGTCAACTGGTTTCCTGCATCCACATATAAAATATTTGATCAGCCATCAAAACTCATAAAAACACCAAAATCACCAAAAAAGTTTAGTTTTTACACCCTTCAACTTTGCCTCAAAGGCGCGGATTTTTTCCCCACAGGCATGCACATATGCGCGCCTGTTCATCCCCTAGTTGCGCACTCATGCACAACTATTGGCCATACAGGGGTGCACTCATGCATCCCTATCACACACATAGACACAGATCATAGCACATCTATTCGCTCCACATTTGCGCACACATGCACAACTGTCAGAGGCACTGTTGCGCATGGATGCGCTATTGTGCTTTGCACAGGCGTGCATTCCATGCGCGCCTGTTTTCCCCATTTGGGCACCCCCATGCGCAACTCACCAAATTACAGCCACGCACTCGTTCACATGAAACAATCAATCACCCATGCACTAGGGGACCCAGCCTCACAAAACCCCCTTGTACGGTCGTCCGTACAATCCCTACCTAAAAAAGAAACCCTAACTACTGTGCAGGAGGATACGACCACTCACCTGAAACTCATTGATCCTGAATCGACTGGCTCAATCTCCTAGATTCTCCAAATCTTCTCTAAAAGTGCTCATCCACTCACTAAGACAATAGATACAAATGAGGTGGAATTATGGGCCCTACAGCTATATATAGTCATGTTGCCAAACTTCCAGGATCATTTTCGAGAGATCGGAGCGTCCTTCTTTCGATCTGTCTTTATCCATGGGACCAGGATTCCGCCATCTACACAATCATATTTCCCAGGCCACCATCCATCCTCATCCCCTGAGGAGCATGTTTCTCACATCATGCTCAGGTACGCATGCTCATGTTCAAAATTATTGAATAATTTTTATATGTTCTCTATCTTCAGATATTGTTCACGTCGGGTATTCGGTTTTCATGTGTGCAGGTACTTGGTCATCATGAATCTGCACTACCCCTTTAGGTATATCATAGACATTGTCATGTAATCATTCCCTCTAAATATCAATTGCATATCCTAGTGACACCCTCCTATTTTTTCCTCTTGGGTCCATACATCCGGCTCTGCAGTACTCACACCTCCACTGCATTTCAGTACTGTCAACCGGTAGCATTCTCTCCTCCATGAGTTGTCCCAATTATAGTACCCTTTGGAACTTCGACACTCATGCGATTTTAATTCCATAGGGCTAGGATTCTCTATAGTCTCTGCATTCCCAAGAATCATCCACATACTCCTTCTCCTCATTTTGCTAGCTTCCCCACAATGGACTCCTAGAGAATCTTGTTACGGTTCACATTTGACTACACCTCCGCAGTATCATTTACCCTCCATTTCATCCACCATTAGTTTTCCCATCTACATATTGTCCTCCATTCATTTCCCTAATATAGAAACCTACCTATGGGGCCCTAACCCTCCACTTGTTTTCCAAGCAACTTCCACCCTCACCAGCCAAGACATGTTGCACTGGGGCACCCATTTCTGCATCTGCACAGTTATCCCAACTTATTCTTTATTATTTTGGTAATTGTACAAAAACCTTTTGTTTCCCACATTTACATAGCTTTCTGTTGTCGCCTTTAGCGACCTTCCTTTTCCAGCAAAGAAACCCTTGTCGCCCTTGGCTGGGGAATTTTTCACTTCCTACCATCAATGACTTTATCCATAAACCCCGATTATCTTATAGTCCATACACCTTTTGATCTCTGTGTTTTTCCATTTTGTCACGCCTCTGGCACAATTTACCCTCATCTAGTCATCCCCCTGATGCTAGATTCGGTTTCATAGTTGCCACCACTTTAGATCTCTCCCCAACCAAGGGCAGTCTTGAGTCTCACCACTTCTGGACTTCATCCATGCTACTCCTCAATTCCTGATTTTATCCAGTGAATTTCATGAATCCCTCCGCATCTCGAAGTCGCATCTCCCTTTCTGTCGACATCATCACAGTTTCCAGATGGGCGACAATATCTTGACTCTCATTACCTTCACAATGAGGAGTCTTGGACAACACAGAGAGAACCATCATTTCTCTCTGCTATTGCTGACCCCCACGAAATTTGACTTCAACACTTTATAATGTTGCGGTGGGTCTTACTTTGCAACTATTGCAGTTGTTTTTATATTTTCCAAAGACCTCTTAATATTGTTAGGCCATCAATGCCTGTGAATCCTCAACACTTCTTATAAGTGTCATCACTTCTTTTCAAAGTTTGTTCACCATCAGAATTATGCTCTGCTATTATCAACATGCCCCCGAGGGCACTGTAGTCATCTACACCAACACACAACTTCAATTATTGTATTACACATTTTTGAGTTACATGACATGAGCATGGGGCATGCCCGCCTCGTTTGTACACAGTTTTATTCTTTACACCTTGCGAAAGGTTTGGGTCCTACAGTTTCCCCTCTCCCTAGGATTGCTCTTGCAACTCCCCACAATGCTCTTTCTTAGACAGGTACTATCAGTAGAAGAAACATTGATGTATTTCAGCTATACATATGCTCCTAACCCCAGACATTAGGGGGCATCTGTTATCACTGAAAATTTGTCTGAAAATGGTTACAAGAATCCATCATCTACAAACACCTATTAGTTCATCCATGTCCCAAAAATATATTTTCAAAGGGCTCAAAACTATACAACTAGTTATAAAATTAGTATGTGCTAAAGATACAAAGGAAGTGCGCACACATGCACCAGTCATTTGTATTTTTATGCTTCCTATATTCTCTTGGAGGATCCTCTTTCCTCATCAAGAGAATACAAGCATCATTTCATTGAGCTATTCACATCACCTCTTGAGTCAATGAGCTTTGGATTTCTTCACCATTTCATTCTAGTTTTCAATTTGTAAGAAGAGCTCAATCTTTGGGGGTTCAAGAGCCCTCCCTTGGAGGAACAAGGGACCCATAAGTCTCCCTTTCTCTTTGGTGTTTTCCCACTAATACAATATATCCATTGGTGGCATTAACGGTGTTTCTTTTTTGTTTCTAATATCTCTATGCACTCTAGTTTAGTTTCTTTTATTGTTTATAGTTTAGTTGTTTGTTTATTTCTCATGCTTGATGTTTCTAAATCTTGCATTCACTACTGTCTTGCCCATCTAACCTAGCTGGGCTTGTAATCCTCTTTATTTTTCTCATTTAGGTGACGAAAGAGACGCAACAGTTAGTACATCAACTTCTCGGGGCTGTAATTTTTGCATACGTTCTTTGTTTTAGGCGTATGATAGCCCGTTGGAAAGGTATCATTGAGGAGATTCATTTTGGGAGAAATATTAAAGGAATTCAAATATTTCTCCCCGTTTTCCCAAAAAAGAGACATCGTTTAGGGCCTCAAAACGGCTCCGGAAGTGAAAAACTGCTAAAAATAGTAGATTACCAAAATTGCCAGAAAACTGTTTTGAGCCAGTTGGAAAAGGTGGGTGGCCACCGATATCCACCTAGATCACTTGCTTATTTTATGGAACTAGAGGAAGAAATTTTCATTGCAGGATTTCATCGGAAGGTACAAAAGGAACGAGAAAAGGCTTACCATGACAGACATATCAAGAAGAAAGCATTTAAACAAGGAGATTTGGTACTTTTTTATGACAACAAGCTCATGAAGCATCCAAGAAATTTCAGGACACATTGGCTTGGGCCATTCAAGGTTGTCTATGTTACAGAAGGTGGAGTTGTTCAGTTGAATACTCTTAATGGAGAATGGAAGGATGGTTTAGTAAATGGGATCTAGTTGAAGTTGTATTGTGACAACCAGCTGCCTCGCAACTCTCAGTAAAAGAAAAGAAAGAAGGGTCTACGTACCAGGTGCAGTTAAAATTGGGTACCAGACATAGAAAAGACAGTCTGTATAGAATAGGGAGGGACAAAGAAGAAAGCATAGGCTACTCCATGCAGTCTGCAGTCAAAGTAATACAATGGGCTCAACCCTGCAGTGACTCAGGATGAGTTACATGTGAGTGTTGGGGGCTTGTTGGCCCTTGGTCATGTATTAAGGAAGAAAGAGAAGATTAAGGAAGAAGAAATACAAAGTATGAAGTGCACGAAAGGTACACAAATTGAGGAAGGGTCGAAGTGTTGGTTTTGGAGCTTGATTATCTTCCTGATTCAGAGGTCTTTTACTTTCAGCCATGTTTATACCCCATGAAGTATTTACATCCCAGAAGTATGTAAACTCTTTCACGTGGGGGAGTGCAGAGGGGGGGTACCCCCTCTGCGGGGTCCGGGGGGGCTATCCCCTCGGTTGGGGGAAAGCGGGAGTTCGGGGGCGAAGCCCCCGAAGGAAAAATTTCCTTGTAAATGTATATTGTAATTTCATTGTAAATCTGAACTGTTCATTATAAAGTCGCAAATCTAACGATAGAGATTATGTTAGGGTTTTTTCCCCTAGAAGGCAACCCTTTTTTATGAGGGAAATGTATTTCAGCTATGGTTGATGGCAAATAGTATATTCTGAGATAGGAGACTGTGAGAGAAAGAAGAGGAAGTTACAACAGGTTTGTTGTAGGCTGTATCCCTTCATATGCTGGATAATAATAAAGGAAGGACCTGGCAATTTCTTTGGTGGGCGTAGCCCACACTGTGTGAACCACGTAAATATGTATCTCTATTGTATTGTGTATCTTCTGTGTTTTGTTTTCGCATTTGTTTCATTTTATTGCTCCACAGTCCTATTTTTCTAACATGAAGTGGTTAAAGAATCATAAAAGAAGGAACGAAGTAAAGGAATGCAAGTCATTGAAAGAGAAGATGAAGGAAGAAAAAGAAACAAAGAAGATAGATTGTGGAAAATTCAACAAGCGTAAGAAGACACTAATGGGTTCTTTGGAGCACCTCATGGAGAAGAAGGAAGAACATGTCGGTGAAGTCCTTAAAATGAGGGTTATGTGGACCTAGGGTTTTGGCAATGTGGATCTAGGGTTTTGGCACTTGAGCTTCGATCTAGGGTTTTCTAAGAGTCATGGAATGTATAAATAGAGGTCTAGAAGAGTTGAGAGGAGAGGTACGATAGTGGTGTTGAGATGTAGAAGTGTTATGCTCTAGGGAATTCGTGTATTTTGGGTCTTCAGCTGGGTAAGAAGATCAAATCTGCAGCTGGGTGCATAGGGATAGGAAATAAACAGGAAGAGAGAGAAGGATCTGTAGCTGAGTGTGTAGATAGAACTGTATATTTTCATCTATTCTATCAATAAACATAGTTCTGTGGACATAGCCATAGGGAGAGGCTGAACCACGTAAAATCTTGTTGTTCCATATGGTTGATGCTTTGTTATTTATTACCTTTTATGTTGTTATTTTTCCTGTCAAAATAAGAAGATATAACTTACTTCACGAAGTCAGGCATATTACTGTTAAGAATCTCTTGGATATTTTGCATTGTTGTTTTGGGATCATCTTTCATTTCCTCTAGTTGTAGACACCTATGTCCTGCAACCCCCTATTTCTACTTCAGGTGAGACTTCATCTGCTTCGCAGGTGTTTCCGTAAGGGCCAGTAGTTAGGTTTTGTTGGTGCGCTGTTAGAGTTGAACCCTGGGTCTGCCCATGTACCAATAGGTACCGCGGTATACTCCCACAGTCACCTGTCGATAATTGGGTGGACCTCAATGAGCAGGATAACAATTTTGAAACCTACCAAGGGTATCGAAATCAAGTGGTCCGGAAGAAAAATGAGGATCTAGAATGGATTCGAGGTCCATGAAGCTCTGTAGGCAAATGTGAGCAATAGTATCCCACGACAGATACTCAATAGGCATTCCCCACTATGTTTAGTCCGACTTTGGAGGGGTTATCTTCACTGCCTTTCCTCACGCGACCTCATATTTGTCCCCTGTGTTAGAGAGGGTCCCCGGATAAATTTCACGTCATTGAACTTTAACACTCCCTAGCTCTGACTCCAATGTTTGTTTAAAATCCTTGAAGAGTTTCCTGTCCATCCTAATTCAAGGCTCTAACCCTAAACTAGTTGGTTGACCCTACAAACATAAAAGTCTAATCAATGCCTGTGAATCCTTGACACTTATTATAAGTGTCATCACCTCTTTTTAGAGTTTGTTCAACATCAGAATTATCCTCTGCTATTATTAACATGCCCCCGAGGGCACTGTAGTCATCTACACCAACACACAGCTTCAATTATTGTATTACACATTTTTGAGTTACATGACACGAGCATGGGGCATGCCCACCTCGTTTGTACACAATATTATTCTTTACACCTTGCGAAAGGTTTGGGTCCTATAGTTTCCCCTCTCCCTAGGATCTCTCTTGCAACTCCCCACAATGCTCTTTCTTGGATAGGTACTCTCAGTAGAAGAAACGTTGATGTATTTTGGCTATACATATGCTCCTAACCTCATACATTAGGGGGCATCTGTTATCACTGAAATTTTGTCCGCAAATGGTTACAAGAATCCATCATCTACAAACACCTATTAGTTCATCCATGTCCCAAAAATATATTTTCAAAGGGCTCAAAACTATACAACTGGTTATAAAATCAGCATGTGCTAAAGATACAAAGGAAGTCGAAAACACCGAAAAAGCGCACATGCACCCGATGCGTGACTGTGGACTCAAAAAGCCGCGCATACCTCAGAATGGCACATTTTTTATCTTGGTTGGCCTTCCACCCACTTCTGGTTCATCTCCCAAGTCGATTTGACACCCAAATCTGAGCTGAATCCGAGTTGGGGGTTGGTCAAAGACCTAAGGGTGCCCTAAAGAGCCCCTTGTTCACACTAAAGACTGGTTGATTAATGCCTCAAATATTTGCTATAAAAAGAGGCCATGGGTGCACTACATTTCCAAGAATTCATTTGTATTGTTATTCTTCCTATATTCTCTTGGAGGATCCTCTTTCCTCATCAAGAGCATACAAGCATCATTTCATTGAGCTATTCACATCACCTCTTGAGTGAATGATCTTTGGATTTCTTCACCATTTCATTCTATTTTTCTATTTGTAAGAAGAGCTCAATCTTTGGGGGTTCAATATCCCTCCCTTGGAGGAACAACGGACCCATAAGTCTCCGTTTCTCTTTGGTGTTTTCCCACTAATACAATATATCCATTGGTGGCATTAATGGTGTTTCTTTTTTGTTTCTAATATCTCTATGCACTCTAGTTTAGTTTCTTTTATTGTTTATAGTTTAGTTGTTTGTATATTTCTCATGCTTGATGTTTCTAAATCTTTCATTCACTACTGTCTTTCCCATCTAACCCAACTGGGCTTGTAATCATCTTTATTTTTCTCATTTAGGTGACGAAAGAGACACAACAGTTAGTACATCAACTTCTCGGGGTTGTAACTTTTGCATACGATCTCTGTTTTAGGCGTATGATAGCCCGTTGGAAAGGTATCATTGAGGAGATTCATTTTGGGGGAAATATTGAAGGAATTCAAATATTTCTCCCCCTTTTCCCCAAAAAAACATCGTTTAGGGCCTCAAAAGGGCTCCGAAAGTGAAAAACTACTAAAAATAGTAAATTACCAAAATTGCCAGAAAATTGTTTTGAGCCAGTTGGAAAAGGTGGGTGGCAACCGATATCCACCTGGATCACTTGCGTATTTTATGGAACTAGAGGAAGAAATTTTCATTGCAGGATTTCATCGGAAGGTACAAAAGGAACGAGAAAAGGCTTACCATGACAGACATATCAAGAAGAAAGCATTTAAACAAGGAGATTTGGTACTTTTATATGACAACAAGTTCATGAAGCATCCAAGAAATTTCAGGACACATTGGCTTGGGCCATTCAAGGTTGCCTATGTTACAAAAGGTGGAGCTGTGCAGTTGAATACTCTTAATGGAGAATGGAAGGATGGTTTAGTAAATGGGATCTGGTTGAAGTTATATTGTGACAACCAGCTGCCTCGCAACTCTCAGTAAAAGAAAAGAAAGAAGGGTCTACATACCAGGTGCAGTTAAAATTGGGTACCAAACACAAAAAAGATAGTCTGCACATGATAGGGAGGGACAAAGAAGAAATCATAGGCTGCTCCATGCAATCTGCAGTCAAAGTAATACAGAGGGCTCAACCCTGCAATGACTCAGGATGAGTTGCATGTGAGTGTTGGGGGCTTGTTGGCCCTTGGTCATGTATTAAGGAAGAAAGAGAATATTAAGGAAGAAGAAAGACAAAGTATGAAGTGCACGAAAGGCACACAAATTGAGGAAGGGTCGAAGTGTTGGTTGTGGAGCCTGATTATCTTCCTGATTCAAAGTTCTTTTATTTTCAGCCATGTTTATACCCCATGAAGTATTTACACCCTAGAAGTATGTACACTCTTCCACGTGGGGGAGTGCAGAGGGGGGGTACCCCCTTTGCGGGGTCTGGGGGAGCTATCCCCCCGGTTGGGGGGTCTGGGGGCAAGCGAGGGTTCGGGGGCGAATCCCCCGAAGGAAAAATTGCCTTGTAAATGTATATTGTAATTTCATTGTAAATCTGGACCTTTCATTATAAGGTCGCAGATCTAACGATAGAGATTATGTTAGGGTTTTTTTCCCTCGAAGGAAACCCTCTTTTATGAGGGAAATGTATTGCGGCTATGGTTGATGGAAAATACTATATTCAAAGATAGGAGACTGTCAGAGAAAGAGGAGGAAGTTACAGCGGGTTTGTTGTAGGTTGTATCCCTTCATATACTGGATAATAATAAAGGAAGGACCTGACAATTTCTCTGGTGGGCGTAGCCCACACTGTGTGAACCACGTAAATCTATGTCTCTATTGTATTGTGTATCTTCTATGTTTTGTTTCCGCATTTGTTTCATTTTATTTCTCCACACTCCTGTTTTTCTAACATGAAGTGGTTAAAGAAGCATAAAAGAAGGAATGAAGTAAAGGAAAGCAAGTCATTGAAAGAGAAGATGAAGGAAGAAAAAGAAACAAAGAAGATAGATTGTGGAAAATTCAGCAAGCGTAAGAAGACACTAATGGGTTCTTTGGAGCACCTCGTGGAGAAGAAGGAAGAACATGTCGGAGAAGTCCTTAAAATGAGGGTTATGTGGACCTAGGGTTTTGCAATGTGGATCTAGGGTTTTGGCACTTGAGCTTTGGTCTAGGATTTTCTAAGAGTCATGGAATGTATAAATAGAGGTCTAGAAGAGTTGAGAGGAGAGGTACGATAGTGGTGTTTAGATGTAGAAGTGTTATGATCTAGGGAATTCGTGTATTTTGGGTCTTTAGTTGGGTAAGAAGATCAAATCTGCAGCTGGGTGCGCAGGGATAGGAAATAAACAAGAAGAGAGAGAAGGATTTGTAGCTGAGTGCATAGATAGAAATGTATATTTTCATCTATTCTATCAATAAACATAGTTCTGTGGATGTAGCCATAGGGAGAGGCTGAACCACGTAAAATCTTGTTGTTCCATATGGTTGATGCTTTGTTATTTATTACCTTTTATGTTGTTATTATGTTGTTATTTTTCCTGTCAAAGATAAGAAGATATAACTTAATTCACGAAGTCAGGCATATTACTATTAAGAATCTCTTGGATATTTTGCGTTATTGTTTCGGGATCATCTTTCATTTCCTCTGGTTGTATACACCTATGTCTTGCAACCCCCTATTGCTACTTTAGGTGAGACTTCATCTGCTTCGCAGGTGTTTCCGTAAGGGCTAGTAGTTAGGTTTTGTTGGTGCGCTGTTAGAGTTGAACCTTGGGTCTGCCCATGTGCCAATAGGTATCACGGTATACTCCTGCAGTCACCTATGTAAGTCCCTAGAATAAAGGAAACTAAGTTTTCAACTAGCAAACAGTCACCAGGCGGGTACAGTCGACAGTTGGGTGGACCGCAATGAGCAGGATAACAATTTCGAAACCTACCGAGGGTATCGAAATCAAGTGGTCCGGAAGAAAAATGAGGATCTCGAATGGATTCGAGGCCCATGAAGCTCTGTAGGAAAATGTGAGCGATAGTATCCCACGACAGATACTCAATATGCATTCCCCACTACGTTTAGTCCGACTTTGGACGGGTTATCTTCACTGCCTTTTCTCACACGACCTCATATTTATCCCCTGTGTTAGAGAGGGGCCTCGGATAAATTTCATGTTATTGAACTTTAACACTCCCTATCTCTGACTCAGATGTTTGTTTAAAAGCCTTGAAGAGTTTCCTCTCCAACCTAATTCAAGGCTCTAACTCTAAACTAGTTGGTTGACCCTACAAACATAAAATTCTAATTAATTTTAGTTTTATCGTTCATTTTAATGGCTTGTTTAACTCAAAGGATATGGCAGTGAAACTAGTGATGTGTATGAGAGACGAAAATAGGAGAAAAAGACGAAACTGTGAAAGAAAAATTACTTCTAGTCGAAAGTAAAGGTTTACAACTAACTCTTTGTAACCAACTTTTGCATAACTAACTTTTTCAAGATATTTAAAAAGAAGAACTAAAACGAAATTTCGCTCGACTACGAGCTACTTAAGTTTCAAGAAATCAGTAAAGAAATTAAAAAATGAACTCTTTTTCCTATCAAGTAAAATAACTAACTCCAACTACTTTACCAAACTAAGAATGAAAAATCTTTTCTTTTTTTTTTAAAAGCTTCAAACAAGAAAAACTTGAAATAAATATTTTCTTCTCTTTTTTCAAAGAAAACGAAAGGGAGAAAAAGTAGTACAAGACAAGACTGAAATAGACCTTTGGCCACTGCGGGTCACGGGGAATCACTAAATACACAAAACAGGCTGATCAACAATTCAAAGACTCGCCTAAAATCCTTTCATAAGTAAACACAAGAAACTTCAAAAAAGACAAGAAAAATGAAATCTAACCCAAGCTATGACTGTAAAAACAAAGACACTGAACTACATCAAGAAACCATGAGAATTTAAAACCTCAATCAGGAAAGAGGTTGACTTCCTCCTTTAAAAAAAAAAAATATTGAACTAGGTACGCTAATGGTGCTTCAGGACTTTGCGTATGTATGTGGGTTGTCTACCAAGCACGGTGCATATGTACACATGCTGACACTCAGCAGGGCATGTACACCTATGTATTCTCTTAAAAAAGAAAGAAAACAAACATACTTAAAGGGTAGGGAAAGCTGGTATGGCACCTGAAGGTGGCCAAAATCCCTTAAAAGACTCAGAAGACTTAACAGAAACTTGAAAGGAAGAAAAACCAATCAGACAACCCGAAAATACCCTAAAACCCTAGAGGCTTTCCCAGTATGGTCGCCAATTCTACTAGCGAGAAAACCCCCCTGTGACTACACTAGGGTTCAGAATGTAGGCAGATCAATTAACCATCTAAAATTCAACTACTTCTCTAAATACCCCAAACATACCAAATATCATACAAGAAAAGAAAAGATGAGAGGATCAAGTAACTATACCTCTACTCTGCGTCCGGTGATGGTCCCCTCGTGCTTGAAGGCTTCCCTGACTGCATGCCTCCTCCCAAGGCTAGCCTGCATTCAAAGATAGACAAACAAAAAGAGACAATCATGTTATTCCATATACGAATTAAGGTTAGATGTTAGAACATCAAAACATAAACCATTAAAAGCATTCCATACACCATGATTTGGGGTAGGAAAAGTACTTCTTTTATTAATAACTCAATGATTATACCTTTTACAACAAAAGTCGGCTACTGCTCCACGAACCTGGTCTGAGCTCCTCTTCACCAAGCTCTAAGTGCACCTTTGTATGGCTTCGCCTCTCAACCTTTTGATCTCTTCTTAATAAGTGAATGGGTTTCTGATGGAGGAAGAAGGGCTAATTGGGAAATGCAGAGGCAATTCTCACAAAAGGGCTATAATTACTTGGGTAAGGAGGGGATGTGAAATGGGCATAGTTTCATTGTTCTTATGTCTAGATGTAAAATGAGACCCCAACACTTCCTTTTATATGGGAAAAGGATGGTTATTAGGTTGGGTGACGGGCTATAGGCAGTGGATTAGTTGGGAAACTACCCAATATCCCATAATCTCAATGAATTCCTTGCAAATTTTTATTTTTTGCAACTTTTGCAAGTATACGCGGGCTATAGTGGTGCAACATGCGTACGTACATCGGTTGTAGTGGTGCATAAAGCATATGTACATGCGCAGTATTGGTGCAGGGCACGTACATCTTCCAAAAATTAGTTTTTTAGAAGAGAAAATTAGTGATGGCTTGGAAAAAAATGCAAGTAAGAGGGCCAAAGGCCAGGTATGCATGTGTAAAGAAATTTAGGGTTATAACAAAGAGTCACTCCCAGAATGCAAATGAGATTAATCTTGGTAACATAGAAATTTAAATGGATTAAAATAGTTTGAATAGGTGGATCAACATGAAAAGAGTACAAGGGATGACATCAGAATACTGTAACTAGTATCACAACTTTCATGAATCTCTAATGGCAGAAATTCCTACAATACATGTCGCCAGGCTTACAAATGAGCAACTAAACTGCTCCTCTAGCTCTCTCCTCTCTTGGATCATGAATCCAACCCTTTTCTCATAAAAAACCCTTTTATTTATAGTGAATAATATGTATCTACCCTAACGAGGTCGAAACCAAGGAGTTACATAGGAGCCTCCTCCATTTAGGAGTCTTGTTACAAAAGATTCCAACAAAAGCCTAACAAATTTCTATTTTTGGGGGATTTTGTCTATGATGATAAATGCCTTTTGAAACAGGTCATCCTGATTGATCTAGAGATGGAACACATATCCCTCTTGTCCAAAAATTCCTAGGAGACCATTCAAACCTTCCTTTATAGGTGGAAAACTCCCAACAGGGTGAATATCCAATCAGCGATGCAAAACAGAGAATTGGCAACACATTTTGTAGCACACTGGTGTTTTAATTGTTTCTCTCAATTTACAAACTAGGTCAGGTTGAAATTTGGTCAACAAGTCAACAGGGATATCATCTTCCTTCAAAACACATTTCAAAGAAACCCACTTCGTAGTTTGGGTTTTATGATGAAAATGGTAACAGTAACCGCTACAGGAAATTTTGTAGCGCCATTGTAAAACAATTCTGCACATTTTGTAGCGTCATTCTGTGAAGTAACTCTACAATTTCCGTAGCGCCACTCATGTGTAATGAATGTGCAATTTTTGAAATTCTCATATGCTAACTATGCCAATAGCGTAAGATGCCACCAATCTTGGCCATTTGGTGTTATGAATGACCAAAGAAATATTGGCGCTACGAAATCTAAAAGCACTACCAAATCCAAAAGTGCTACCAAATCACCAATTTCAAGAACACTACAAATCACAAGAGCAAGAGTGTTGCGAAAACTCCTAATTTACTGGCACTATGAAATGACCAAAATTGCTACTGCAAATTCCTGTGCTAATAGTGTCCACTAGTCTTCTTTATCTATAATCCAAAATCTACATATATGGAACAACTTGTGCTGAAGATATCTTTGTTTGAATACAATCATAAACTTCTTCCTATGTAATTTTTCTAGGTGATCAATCTGTCATACTATAATTCCGCTCACTGACTGCTCTAAGTCTATCTACTCAAAATATGTAAGTTTCTCGAAATATGGTTCTCTAATCTATCTCAACTATTGCATAGACTCCCCCTGTTTAATATTTAGATTACATGGGAGTCTCCAAGTCAGATGGCTCAGAAAAATATCCACTCAGATGCAAAGTCATCATCATCATTGGTAGACTCAACATATTTATGAACTCTGACTTCTTTCTTTCTATCTTGTTACGAGGAAAATCTCTCTTTGGCTAGGGTGAACCACAACAGATAGGTGTGACTGTAGAAATCGACTCAATTCCATCATATGCTATATAAACTAATGTGCAAGAGAGATAATAAAGAGGCTTACCTCGTCCAAACATTTGATGGTGTCCACCATTGAGCACTTTGACCCAAATCTTTATACCTGTAACAAGTTATCAACAAACAAGCAGAGAAAGCATATAGTGATAATATAAAAGGTTAGAACATTAGATAGCATAATCCATTAATATACAAAACAAACATGCCCATGGATCATAATACATATATTTTCAAGATATCAATTGGACGGGAAAGGTGTATTTCTATTAATAAATAATCAACAGAAGTGAAAACATTACAAACTTCTGTGTCAACACGGTTCGGAACCAAGAAACCGAGTTCCTTCCAACTGGGCCTCCACCACTTCAATCCTCCACCAAAGGCAAGCTCATATAAAGGAGACAAAGACGTTCTCCATAAATAAGGGAAGATCTTGGGGGCTGAACACTATGTTCAGACTTAAAGGAAAAAGGGATGTAGACTTAATAATGAAGTAATAATACCTCCAGAGTAACTTTTCTCTCAAAGTTGAATTCTCTCTCCTTTTTCCATAACTCGGAATTGACTTCTTTATAGCCTTAAAAATGAAACTGAAGGGCCAAGTCAGAACATTTCCAGTATATGGAAGGACAAGGATCAGAGATATCCTGTCATGACATGGAAACCCGACATTTAATTTTCATTTTCTGGCACAAATTTTGATGTACGCGGGATGTAGTGGAGCAGCTAGCATATACGCTTGTTGTATAGCTTGCAAGGTGTGTACAAGTGGAAAAATATTTATTTATGTCTCTGGATTTATCAATCAGGGAAAATAAGTCTGCATGGGGGAATGGGATAAGGCCCCCTCTACAAGATTTCATAGGGTGAGGCAAATCTTGCTCTAACAGATGCCCCCTAATGTGTGAGGTCATAGAAGTATCTGCAATGGCCGAAATACATTATAAATAACCCAAAAATGGAGTGGTAGAGAACTGGACGAACTTAGTTGCTCATTACATTATGCACTGACTTTCCATACATGGCTGCCAAAAATACACTGTATATCCATGTGAAAAATATACCAAACAAGTGTTTGTGGCTATGAATATGAAAATACAAATGCGGTTACATGCCTATAGATGTCATAGTCACGATAAAGGCCTAGTAGAAATAGTCTCAAAACCAATCTGAAGATATTTGTATACCATGGAGTACAATATGATCTCCCATGATCACTGAAATCATATAGGTACTGGTCCAAATGAAAAGGAAGAAAAAGATCAGGAAAGTTGCAGCCACATAGTGATGTCTTCGAGTCTTCTTCACAATCCACCAAAGGTGCAAGTCTACATCATGTGAATAAAGGAGTTGAGGTCGAACACAATGAGGCATCATTTGATTACCGGTCATTGATGTATATCATTAACAAACGTGAGACAACCTACCGATAATGAAAGTAGGTATCAAGGCACCGAGTACATTCTTACAAGTGTGAATAGAGGAGTTGGTGTCGTACACCTGAAGAATCCATCGATCAAAAGACATTAATGTATTGCCAACTGTCGATGGTGAGAGAGTCTTCCACTGATGACTGCAAGCCTCAAGGTACTCATAAGACTCTAGGTCATGTTTCCAAATAATGGGATGATGTCGATGAAAAGAGACCCATTCAAAGGAAAGCATTAAGGCATCTCTCATCAATCAGCACGGGATACAAAGTAGGAGCTTCATGATTTGGTGGAAATCGGACGAAGAACAAGTTCATGAACCAACAAACCTATGTGTCTTTCGCGTGTGCCAAGTGCAAGAGGTACACAAAAAAGACCCTCTTAATAGCAACCAATAATGAAAATTGTTGACAAAGGAGAGGAAACCACCAATAAGGCTAATGGCATCCAAGACACTACATGAATCCCAATGTGTGAATAGATGTCTTTCCATCGAACACAAGGGAAACCACCCAGGCAACGACTAATGATGAAATGTTTACTGTTGGATTCAAGGTTACCTACCCATGATGAAAGTAAGGCCAAGGTGCATGATAGGACTAAAGTATCATGTGATTCTAAGACAAAATGAGGGTATGGTCGACATGCAAAGTCAAGAGTTCTGAAGAGTGGCCAACATAGGTTGATATACTTCCTTTGAAAAAGAGCATGAGACATATGGTTGACTCTGGCAGCATAGACCCAATGATAAAATCATGAGATGCAGGAGGCATCAATGAAGTTCTTTGTAGGGACTGGAAGAGTAACCACTTGGTAGAGGAGACTTTATAACGAGCTCAACTTCCTAAGGCCATGCTAAACCCAAAATTATGATGAATGGACTCAAATAACTTTGTGCTCTGTTCAAAGGAGACATGACTGCTGCCAAATATAATATAGTACTCCATTCCCTCCCTCCTTTTTTTGTTTTTTCATAACAAATGAATTCTATGATACACAGGAGGAAACGAGTGTCGCAAGTAAGCAAAACTAGTTCTAGCAGTGGAACGTACCTATGCTCAATGCAAGGAAATGCATGCAGGAGATGGACACATGGGGTATATTCCCTCCTAGGTATAGGGTGTCAAATTGCGAAGGATATAAACAAGGCTCTGCTTGGTTGAGGATGAAAAACTACTGAGGCAAATGATTTATAACACAAAGTGAGAACCAGCTATAGGTTGAATACTGCAAGCAGGGGCATGAGATGCAATCATGAGTTAACGCCAAAAAATGTCCTTTTTTATGTCTTTTATTCTACTTTGTGTGAAAAAGGGATAAAATTGTGCCAAATAGACGTCCTTTATAGTCCGATTTACGAGTGTGAAAGAGACAAGCTCACTCGGCAATCTTTTCTCTTTTTGAAAACGAGTCGGAAAAGAGCTTAACTAAGACTCACGATCTTTCAAGTCCAATTTAATGAGTGTGAAAGGGACAAATCACTCGGCAATATTTTCGGTTTTTAGACAAGTCAGAAAAGGGCTTAACTAAGACTCATGACCTTTCAATTCCAATTTAATGAGTGTGAAAGGGACAAATTCACTCGAAAATATTTTTGGTTTTTAGACTAGTCGAAAAAGAGATTAAATCATACTCGTTGGGATATTCTAGGCAGCAAGTCATGGGGGAGGCCAAGGCTCCCGTGATAGACTTCTGTGGAATGTCAGTATCTTACGAAGAACCGACACAAGCTTGGGAAAACCCAAAGCTCTCGAAGTCGAGGAGGATAAAGTACTAACAGAGGTTATCGTCTCCGTGATATATCGGATAATGTATCTTCCTAGAAAATACATAAGCAGAGGCATTGGATACCCCACAAGACCACCCCAATCAAAGGGAATCTCTTCGAGACTTGGAGGGAGAGAACTCGGGAAGAGTAAAACTCTCTCTTGTTCAGAAGGTGAAGTACTAGAAATGCTACGGACATGGCATAGAAGGTATAGAACCAAAACCAGAAGAGCGGGATTGACTAAAAAATGCATTGGCGTGACCTCTCCCTTAGACTTGTCACTCTCCAAGAGAAGAGTGGGGTTGATCGAAGATGGCATCGACATGACCACTTCCTCAACCATTGGTTGAATAGGATGCGGGACAACAAGGTCAAGAGGTGCATCACCCCTAAAAACAGGAGTTTTGTTGGTCGAAGATTGCATCGACACGGCCGTTGGTTGAACAAGATGTGAGACAACAAGGTCAAGAAATGCATCACTACTGAACATAGGAGAGGTGTCGGTCGAAGATTGCATCAACACGACCACTGGTTAAATGGGATGTGAGACAACAAGGTCAAAGGATGCATCAACTACTAAAGGAAAAGGGGTGTCAGTCGAAGATTGCATCGGCATGTCTGTTGTATCAACCAAAGAAATAATGGAGTGTGGGGAAACCATATATGACTTAGAACCTAAAGGGACCTCAAGTGAGAACCAAGCTTCTGATATCCCGACAGTAGAAGGACACAAACAAGTAAGGTGATTTCCTTCGCAAGTCCTGCAAGGGAATCTGGACCTATGTTTGAAACGTCTAGGATTCTCGATCATATGAATGCCCCCAGCATGACTTGCAGTGGCTAGTGACATGCTCCCAGCATGACTTGCAGCGGCTAGTAGACAATCTCCAACATGACTAACATAGGTTGGTGATGAATCCCAAACATGACTAGCAGAGGTTGGTGATGAATCCCCAACATGACTAGCAGAGGTTGGTGATGTATGTGTAGTGTGACTAGAAATGACTAGACTCATGCCCCCAACATGACCTACAACAATTGGTTGCGGGTATTCAACATAACTTACAAAGGTTGTTGACCAATCTCCAACATGACTGGTAGAGGTTGGTGATCCAATGCCAGTATGACACGCAGTGACTGGACTTGTGCCACCATCATGACTTGCAGCAGCTGGTTGCAGGTCTTCAACATGACTTGCAGAGTTTTTCGACCAATCTCCAACATAACTAGAAGAGTTTGGTGATATAATTCTAGTATGAAACGCACTGATTGGACTTGTGGTAGTGGTTGATTGCGGCATTTGAGACCAAGATCCAAGGAAAGATTGATTTTGAGAAAAAGTAGGCCAAGAAGGGTTCTGGTATACACCATGGCCTTGCTCGGCAGGATAGTATCCTCCTCCATACTGATTCATAACAGGTTGTAAGGGAATCATCATCGAGGAAGCCACTTGCAAAGAGGAAGTGACATGACCAGGGTTACTCATGTGAGGATATATGTTTCCCCCAGACGAAGGAACTTTGTAAAGGGGATTTCTCATACTATAAGAATGACTCCCTCCAGATGGAACACCAGAGGACAGAAGAAGGTCCACCATGGGAAAATCATTCATGGGAACTGACATAGTGGAAGAAGGATAGGTGGACGGAGTGGAATTAGTCGAATGACCACCCATTTGAGCACTTGCTCCTAGAAAAGTGGATTTGTAGGAAGGAAGATTCCAACCTCCTATAGTAAGAGGTGTTTGAGGGATGTTACTCCCACCAAACGAAAAGGAAGAATAGGGAGGCATCATGCCCCTAGACCCACAAATAGGATTCACATAGGATGGAAAGTGCGAAGAAATGTTGAGAATACCATGATAAAAATGATTAGAGACCCAATGCATTGACTGAGTGCCATAATTCTACATACCATAATGTAAAGCAGAAGGATCCATCCCCACGAAATTAGTGAACATCATGGGGGGGTAAGCAACAAATGAGGGAGCCATAGGGACTCCACTATCCATGATAACAAAGAATCAGTACAAAATCCTAAGGTCAACTAGTAATCAAAGAGAACACCAAAAATCAAACAGCCAATATGTAGGCAAACGGGCTAAAGTGGCTGAGTGGCCTCCCTCCCTAAAGAAGGTATGTCTCATCCAAGAGGGACTTGAGACTCCCCTCTAAATATCGGAGGTAACAAAAGCAGTTATAGGGGCCCTCGTGGGCTTAACAACCAGTCAGTCAAACCCCCCCTGAAGAGGCAATCCCCCATAAAGGTTGTGTGTTGTCCAACCCCTATCTAACCCAGGGTACTTGCAGAACAACCCCTACAAGTAACCTATGAGATACCTAAGTCAAGCAACTAATATGCCACTGTATAACTAATGCACAGGCGAGAATTCATAAGTCTAGATCACCGTATGGGCAGGGTAGCAAAGCCCGAAACCTTGAAAGAACCACCTCTCACAAAGGTATGGGCACTAGCAAGATCCATAGATATGAATAAATCCACAGAAATATCTCTGACGCTAGCCGAGTATCTGGGGGATATTCCTTCAACCAACTTCATGTGACCTCATGATTAACTCTGGTGTGAGCAGAGCCTCCTGATCTTACCAATTATATAATGGATTTATCCATTCCCTAACTCAGACACATATGTTGATTTAATTGCCTTGGATACGTTTACTCACAAAATCCTATTCCAAGGCACTAAATCCTAGGCTAGTTTGTGCACCCTAGAAAATAAAATCGTTACTAATAAATTTTAAATTATAGCGTTGATTTTATGGTCGTGATTACTCAAAAAGGTATATGGTGATGAAACCAATGATTTTATGGCTCTGCAAGAAAAGTAAATATGAAAGTAATGCAAGGTATAACTTTAACTTTTGATGAATGATATGCTCCTAAAAACGATGCAATTTTCAAATTCAACTCTACGATTCAGAAGTAAAGATGAAATCTTTCTCTATATGTACTAAGCTAATGATAAAAACTCAAAAGACAAAAAATGCCAAGCAATGCAAAATGCCTATTGTTTTTTGTATTTTTAATATATCAAAACTGGAAATTCATGGACTGAAAAGTAACGTGATACATAGACCTACTGTGTATAAAAAAAAGATAACTCAAGCAGGATATCAAGCAACAAAGAACCCAACCCAATGTACAAGGACAATAAAAATTAAAAGATGAAGAGAAAAACTTCGCCCAAAAATTCAACCAAAAGAGGGTTTCCTGTCATCCCACAGGCACTACAAGGACCTAAGAAGGCTCAATAAGCATCAAACCCCACCCAACAAACACCAAACCAAGCAAATAGGAAAGGAGAAAAGGTGTACGCGACTGTTTGGGTAAACAAAGTGTATATACATAGCTTACAGTGAGACAACCTGCGTGTGTACGCGACTGTCAAGAAAAAAGGCATGTATATGCTTCAAAACAAGGCTAGGCAAGGGAGAAAGGCTGAAAACTCAAACCCAGAGTGAACAGGAGTTGTCAAGCAATGACATGACAAGAACCACAATAGAAATGAGAGCAATCTAAGGAGAAAAGTACTTCAAACCCTAAGAAATAATGTTCATCCCCAGTGGAGTCGTCAATTCTGTTTTGAGGAAAATCTCTCTATGGCTAGGGTGAACCACAACAGACAAGTGTGACTGTAGAAATCGACTCAATTCCAACATATGCTATATAAACTAATGTGCAAGAGAGGTAAGAAAGAGGCTTACCTCGTCCAAATGTTTGATGATTTCCATCGTTGATCACTTCGACCGAAAGCTTTATACCTACAACAAGTTCTCAACAAACAAGAAGAGAAAGCATATAGTGATAATATAAAAGGTTAGCACACTAGATAGCATAATCCATTAATATACAAAACAAACATGCCCATGGATCTTAATACATATATTTTCAAGATATCAAATGGATGGGAAAGGAGTATTTCTATTAATAAATGATCAGTAGAAGTGAAAACATTACAGATTTCCATGTCAGCATGGTTCGGAACCAAGAAACCGAGTTCCTTCCAACTGGGCCTCCACCACTTCAATCCTCCACCAAAGGCAAGCTCATATAAGGGAGACAAATAAGTTCTCCATCAATAATGGAAGAGCTTGGGGGTTTAACACTGTGTTTGGACTTAAAGGAAAAAAGGATCCAGACTCAATAATGAAGTAATAATTCTTCTAGAGTAACTTTGCTCTCAAAGTTGAATTCTCTCTCCTTTTTCCATAGCTCGGAATTGGCTTCTTTATAGCCTTAAAAATGAAACTGAAGGGACGAGTCAGAATGTTTCCAGTATATGGAAGGCCAAGGATCAGCGATCTCCTATCATGACATGGAAACCCAACATTTAGTTTCGATTTTTTGGCACAAATCCCGATGTACGCGGGCTTTAATGGAGCAGCTAGCGTATACGCTTGTTGTATAGCTTGAAAGGTGAGTACAAGTGGAAAAATATTTATTTTTTTCTCTGGATTTATCAATCAGGGAAAATAAGTTTTCATGGGGGAATGGGATAAGGCCCTCTTTACAAGATTACATAGGGTGAGGCAAATCTTTCTCTAACATGTCTGTGGATTCATCTTTCACTACAATTTCTGAAAGTACAATCTCTTGAACTTGTTCCTTATTTACCTGCTATTGTTTTCTTTCATTTCTTCTCCAAACCTTTTTGTATCTGAAATATTCCTTTTTATTTGAATATTTTTCGTCATCTCGTATCATTTCCAATCTTGCGATCTTTGTGACATGGTATTCATTCACATTTTCTTCCTGTTTTCTTTTCCATACTTTCTTATATCTGATATCAATGTTCTCTTTCATGGAAGTATCGATCATGCTTCTACAATCATGAGCTATGTGTCCATAGTTATGACATTTGTAACATTCAATGCTATGTGGAGACACATAAGCATTTCTTGCTTTAACATTTCTTCAATAAGCCCTGTAATCAACAACCTTATGTCCAAAGTTAGTACAATAAAAACAATGACCATAAAATATTTTTACATACCTGGGAGTGAATGGTGTAGTCCTCTTGAATTCTTATTTTGGTTGATCATGATTGAATCTTCTTTGTGTCTTGAATGTGGAGGGTCTTCTTGAAGATGTATATTTATCAGTTTTCTTAGATTATGGTTGACCATGATTCCTTCCTTTGAGTACTTCTGCATAACTCTTTCTTTTTTCATAATTCTTCTTTTCTAGCAACCTAGAATGATTCTCTCCATTCTCTACTTCTGATGTGGATGTTTTTGTCTCTTCAATGTTCTTGTTAAGCTTGAGGGCTTTGACTCTTAGTGTGACAAATTATTCTTCGATCTTCACAACCTATTCTTCTTTCTTCATTATCTAAGACTTCATGATTTCTTCTGTTATGTTTGCTTCTTCAAGTTGGATTTTCAATGTAATTATTTACTTTTTGAGTCTTCTCTCTTCTTGACCAAACTAGTTTAAGTCATCAGTTATTTTCTTGAGATGATCTATCAGTATCAGTTATCTCTTTTCTTCTTCTTCCTTGTTTGTTTTTGTGTTGGCTTCTAAACATTTCTTTTGATATTCAAGAGTCTATTCAATTCTTCTAGCCTCTTCTAGCTGAGCTCTTAAATTCTTGATGACCTGTTGATCTTGTTCGAAACCTTGAACACTTTCCTTTTGCTTCATCAATTCTTTCTTGAGTGACTTGTTTTCTTCTCTTTATTTCTTTAGTTCATGTAAAGAAATGATCAATTCTTCTTCATAATTGTCTTCTATTTCAATTGGATTTTATGTCTCATTACCTTCAGGGAATTCAATTTCAACATGTCAATGTTTTTCACAATTAAAGAAAAAAACCATACTTATGTTAATTACGTACTCTTCTTCTTCTTAATCTGTCTGAAATGATGAACATATTTCTTCATGTTCTGTACTTGCATATTCTTTGGCATTCTTTGATTCTGTGATGGGTGAAGAATATATATCATGTAACTTATCCCAAAGTTCTTTAGCTGATGAACATTTAGCCACCTTGTCCTTAACTGAATCATATAGTCATTCCAAAATGAAGTCCATTGCAATTTTGTTATTCTTCTTCAATTCCTTCTTGGTTGTAGTCTTTGATTTCTTTGTAGCATTATATCCTGTCACAACTGAATACCAAATATCATATCCATGTGCCTCTAAAAAATTTCTTGTTCTTATGCTCCACATATCATACTTTATACCACTTTGACCGTCAAACATTGGTACTCCATTCTCAGTAAATTCCATTATCTCCTTCCAATGGTTAAACTGTCTCTTGAAGGAACCTACTCTGATACCAATTGTTGGATTATTGAGAGGGGGGGTGAATCAGTAATGAGTAATTTATACCACTTATTAATCCTTTTAACCACACTGTGTATTCATTTAACTTATTCAACAATGTTCATCAGTTCATCATTGATATATTATTCATCATAAAACATTAACATCCATTTGTGCATAATAAACAATAATAAACACATCCACACAATGCACAATACACTATAATTTTACATGGAAAACCAATGCAGGAGAAAACCATGGAATGCTTTTCTTATATGTTTTTAAGAATTACATTCAAAGAAGCACCAACTTCCAATTCTCCAACTCCAACTGGATGGAGGCTCCAACCCCCTAGTTTCTCAGACTACAACCCGAGGCAAGCTCCAACTTCCTAATTATATGGATACAACCAGAAGGAGGCTACAATCCTCTATGTTATATGGCTACAACCACCTAGTTCTTAGGGTCCAACCTGAAGGAAGCTCCAAATCCATAATTCTTCGACGCCAACCAAAAGGAGGGTACAAACCCCTTTCCTTTCCCGGTATTTCCGCCTTGAAATATAAGTGTCAAATAAATGATGAAACCACTGCCAGACTATCACTGTGAGATATACCACTATAAACTTGTACCAATCTGTGCCACCAACCTGTAACCAACCTGTACCAATAACCTGTAAGCAACCTATACCATTAATTATCTTGTACCAAAAAATACCAGTAGGTACATGAACTGTATATGTCGCAACTCATGTATGTACATGACCTTTCTATACTACAGCCTATGTATGTACGCAGCCTGTGTACGCCTTCATAAATCTAGGGTTTTCACCTTTCTGAAACTCATACCCTTTTTTGTCTCTGTCACATCAATGTGCAACATGTCCCAACCTATACCAATCAACCTGTATTATCAACCATGTACATCAATCACTCACACAACCTCTACCATCACAAGTGCATCAACTTTGCACATCACAATACCTCATAACTGTCACCAAGAACAAGATGTGATTTTAATAATATATCAAGATATCTATGCCACATCATTCATATACCATGTGACAACAATACTACTAGAAAGTTCCTCTAACCATGCACCAAATATGTACCAATCATGTGTCACCAACACTACTATAAAGTTCCTATAAACATATGCCAAGAATATCCCTCAATATATCAAATATGATAATAGAGAGGATCTGTAATTGTACCTTTTATCCCACGTCTGGTGATGATCTCCTCAAGCTTTGTAGCTCCAAAGACTGCAAGTCTCCTCCCAAGGCTGACTTTCATCCAAGACTAGGAAAACAAGGACTACAAGCATGCTATTTCTATTCATAAATTAGGGTTAGATATCAAATTCTATGTATAATAAAAGAAAATACACAAAACATCATCATTTGGGACAAGAAAATGAGATTTTTTTATTCATCAAACAAAGACTGAAACTTACAATCCTTATCGGCCACCATTCCGTGAACCTAGCTTGGGATCCTATTTGCAATGCTCCAAGTGCACCTTCAATAAGCCTCTTCTCACAATATACTTATTACTTCAAGGAAAGGGAATGGATTGGATGGAAGAAAAGGGGCTAAAGAGGGAATGTTGAGGTAGTAACTCACAAAAGGTAGAAAATGCTTGGGCAAGGAAGGGAAGTGAAATTGGGCAGAGTTTCACTATTCTTATGATTCATTCTAAAATGAGACCCCAACACCTCCTTTTATATGACAAAATGATGGTTATTCGGTTGGGGGACAAACTACAACAGGTGAATTGGTTGGGAAACCTCCAATAGCCCGTGAATTCCACCGAATTCCTTACAACTTTTTAATTATTGCAACTTTTGGAGGTATACATGGGTTGTGTATTGTGCAACAAGCATATGTACGTGGGTTTTCTAGCATGCAGCAAGCATATGTACGTGGGTTGTAGTGGTGTAGGGCGCACACATGCTCTAAAAGTTGGTTTTTTAAGAAGATCTTCTCAGCAATGGTTTGGAAAATTATGCAAGTAAGAGGGCCAATGCCATGTATGCATGAGTAGAGAATTGTAGGGCTATAACATTCTAGAACATAGGTTATCAAGTGCATCATGTCTCCAAAACGAACCAAATAATGTT